>ML780668.1:1030110-1040314 GCA_009831015.1 Picea engelmannii | reverse complement strand
GGAAGATCCTTCTAGAAGCGGAAGCTTCTATTAGGTCTTCTTACATCCGCCTTATTCTATTTTATTGAAAGGTCTTATTCATATTGACCTTTATTACATCCGAATACATTAATCTACCTATGTGCGGGTTAGGACCTTAACAATTTATGACATGTCATTTCCTCAGAAGGTATTTCCGTAGACCCGAAAAAGATAAAATCCATTATGGAATGGCCAGTGCCTAAAGATGTGGAAAATATCTGGTCATTCATGGGAATCACTGGATATTATCGCAGACTTATAGAAAGGTTCTCCAAGATAGCCTATCCTATCATGTCACTACAAAAGAAAAGGACCAAGTTTAACTATTCGCAAAAGTGTCAAGACAGTTTTAACAAGCTAAAAAAATTATTCACATTGGCGCCCATCTTGAAGGTAGCAGACCCAGATAAAGACTTCACAGTGTGCATTGATGCAAGTAAAGAGAGGCTAGGCGGTGTTCTAACTCAGGAAGGGCACGTGATTTGTTATGAATCCCATAAATTAAAGGAACATGGGCGAAATTATGTCACTCATGAATTAGAATTGGCAGTAGTAATACATGCCTTAAAAATGTGGCGACACTATATCATGGGCAGAAAATTCTTACTATTGACAGATAATAGCGGAGTGAAATATATGTTTAACCAACCAGACCTTAATGTGAGACAAGCAAGGTGGCTATCCTTCTTGAGTGAATTTGACTTTAAAGTCAGACATATCAAGGGTAAGGAAAATAAAGTAGCAGATGCTTTAAGCCGCAGAATCCATGGGTTATTTGAGATAAATATCAGCAGAGAAAAAAGTGATCTGGAACAAAGAATAAGAATGATAGGTCTTAATGACGAAAATTACACTAAGATGATGGAAGAATTGCAAAATAGTGTCACAAACTTAGATGAACTGGATATAAGTATCGACAAGGAGGGACTATTAAGATTTAAAAATAGACTTTACATACCAAATTCAGCAAAGCTAAAATTAACTATTTTAGACAAAGTGCATAAGAAACCATACTCTGGCTATCCAGGTTACCAGAAAACAATAACAACACTCAGAAAACTATTTTACTAGCCTAAAATGAAGGGTGAAATAGTAGAGTACTTGGCTAGGTGCCAAGATTGCCAGCAGGTTAAGGTTGAACACCAGCATCCAGCCGGCCTATTACAACCATTACCAGTACCAGAATGGAAATGGGAGACCATCTCACTGGACTTTATCATAGGTTTTCCTAAAACTCAGAAATAGAATGATTCTATCATGGTTGTAATCGATAAACTTAGTAAGTCTGCACATTTTATTCTTGTAACGTCTACTTTTAAAGCTATTAACATTGCTAAAATATTCATGAAAGAAATTTTTAGACTGCATGGTATTCCTAAAATGGTGATTTCAGATAGAGATGTAAAATTCACATCCACTTTTTGGAAGGAATTGTTTGCAAGGCTAAATACTAATTTGAATTTCAGCACGAGTTATCATCCACAAACAGATGGACAGACCGAAAGGACAAACCAAATCATAGAATATATGCTCTGCATGTATGTAAGATCAAAACTAAACAAGTGGGAAGACTACCTACACTTGGTGGAATTTGCATATAACAATTGGTACCAAACTTCGGCTAAGTTGAGCCCTTTCGAAATACTGTATGGCAGAAAGTGTACAACTCCGATTAGCTGGGATAACCTGGCTGACAGACTCATGGTTGGACCAGAGATGCTCCAAGAAATGGAGAACATGGTAAGAAAGGTACAACAGGACTTGAAAGAAGCACAGGAGAAACATAAGAGCTATGCAGATAAGAAAATAAGACACGTGGAATTTTGAGTGGGAGACCATGTTTACTTGAAGGTCAAAGCCTAGAAAAGCTCGCTGAAGTTAGGAAATTGTGCCAAGTTGGCACCCAGGTTTTGTGGGCCCTTCGAGATACTAACTTGAATTGGACCCGTAGCATATCACCTTGCACTTCCAGCTAATCTAATAATTCATAATGTATTTCATGTTTCTTTGTTGAAAAAGTATATTCATGACCCTACTCATATGATTGATTGGAACTTGGTGCAGGTGGAACTTGAGGGCGAGTTCCAGGTGGAAACCCTGCGCATTCTGGACCGGAGAGAAATAACACTTTGGAACAAAGCCGTCGCTCAGGTAAAGGTGCAATGGAAGCACTTTAGTCCTGAGGAGGCCACTTGGGAATTGGAGGGAGATTTGCAGAAATCTCATCCAATCCTGTTCCAGGAAAGGAACGAACACTAAGGACTGTGTTTTACTGAAGGGGGAAAGGATGTGACATCCCTCAAAATAATAAATAATTTTATTTTTGTGTGCTGGAAAATTATTTTAGTTTTTGGCAAATTTGAATCTGGAATTTTTTTTCCATTTATGGCAATTCCAATTTTCAAATTTAATAATTGTATTTAATTATTGTGACTGTTGGGCAGAGATCTGTTTGGACCCAACTAACTATTTGAACTATGACATTTGTATCACAAAAAAATATTTATATTAACTGCAGGAGGACAAATGGAACAGCCATGTTAAAATCAACTGACCATGACTCCATGAGTGGGGAACATGTTGGAAATGCCTCTAGGCTAATTATGAAAAGTGGAAAATCAAAGATTTGGCCACTGGCAGCCCCTGAAATCAGGGATTATGAGAGCTGCGAAAATCCCCA
Organism: Picea engelmannii; assembly: GCA_009831015.1. Classification (NCBI taxonomy): domain Eukaryota; kingdom Viridiplantae; phylum Streptophyta; class Pinopsida; order Pinales; family Pinaceae; genus Picea; species Picea engelmannii. The sequence goes on along the minus strand of ML780668.1, from coordinate 1,037,613 downwards.
AAGGAGGGAAAATACCTAGGCAAAAAGATTGATAAATAACATATGATAGGAGGAAGGACGTTGCCAAGTATGCTGGGAAAGGATTCCTGAACTCTCTTGCTATTATGAGCACTGCGGATTGAGAGTGAGGCAAGAGGATTTTTGTTGAAACCAAATTGTCTTGCTGTTATGAGCTTTGTTGAGTAAGTGTGAGGCAAGAGGATGACTGTTGGAATTGAAGAACATTGTTGAAGAGAAGTTTTCAAGTTCACTCTCATGGATTCATGGTCAGGCTAGGGGGTGAATCAAGCAAGTAGATATGGCTGCCTTGTTCTCGGTTGGGAGGAACGTGGCTATTCCCCTTGTCTTCCCGCAAATTGGTTCAGATAAGTTAAATTCTCTCCTTCTTTGTTCTGAATTATTTTACATCTGATGCAATGTGTTTGATTGGAACTGGAATGATTTCCATTTTCTGTCTGAATGAATTTATATCTGATGTAATGCATGTGTTAAATCGGAACTGAAATAATTTCCCTTCCCTGACGAATGATTCAATCATGGATGTAATGCATAATTCTAATTATGATAGAAATTGGTCTTTTTTATTCGTTATGATAGTTGAAAGGATTATGCATGGTTGAATTCTAGAAGAAATCCCCTCTAAATTAAATTCACAGTTAATTTTCTTTCTGTATGTGTTTTGTGAGTAAAATCAAGGCTGAAGATTGGCATATTGGGAGTAGAGGTTATGTTGTAAGTTCCATAATCTAATTGTATGAATATTGACGAGAAGAAAATTACGGAGTTTTTTTGTAAACTCTATTCACGTTTCCTTTCCTTTTCCGACCTTTCAGAGTTGATTGGTTCAGCCTGTATGGAGTCCTTTTTGTTCTTGCAAGACTCCGAAAACCTAAAGTGGCCCCACAACCGATCAAATTTCAGGATTTGGCGATTACCGTGGTAAGTTGTTCTTGCATCAAGCATTACCAAATGCCGAAACCCGATATTGGATGGACTCCTTACCATTTTTCATAATTTCGCGATTCGACGTTTGATGTCGTGTAATGTTTAGCATCGAGAGTTAGTAAACCCTGAAACTCAAAATTGTAGGGCCCACACCCTAATCATTTTTTCGCATTTTGGATCTTCTTTTTCTTTTGTTTTTTTGCGCCATGTGTTCGTAAATCCCAAAATCCTGAAGTAGTGGGTCCCACATCTTTTGCTTCAGAATTCGGGGATTGTTGTATGCAGTGTTTGGGCACTTGAAACCCCAAAACCCTGAAGCCCGAATTCCCAAAATCCCAAAATGTTAGTTCCTTGAATTTTTGTACGTTGAATGTTTGGACATCGGAACTCGCGAAGTTCTGAACCCCGAAATTCTGAAATGCAGTACCCACTCTCCCTTTTTCGCTTTTTTTTTCGAAAGTTATGGTATGTTGTTGATCAGTATTTGAAAACCCTAAAACCCCGATCCCTGAAATCCTGAAATGTTAGTCCACGTAATTTCGAGAACTGTTGGTGTTTGAAGTTTTGGCTTTTGAAGTTGCGGGATTTCGAAATCCCGAAAACCCTAAAGTGTTGTTCACTTTTTTCGATTTTGGGAGTTGTCGTGTGTTGAGGATGGCTGTTGTATTCGCGAAACCACGAACTCCAAAATCCCGAAACGTAGGTCACACCCTTCCTTCCTTTTCACATTTCGAAGGTTTGTGTTGTGTTGGTGTTGGGGCACTTGTTATCACGAAGTCTCGAACCCCAAAACCCTGAAGTGTGTGCCCCACTTTATTTTCTTTTTGGATGTTTGTTTGGGTTGGTTTGGGTGCTTTTAATCGCTAAGGTTCAAGCCCCAAAATCTCGAAGTGCTGGTCCCTTTTTCACCTTTCGAAAGTTGTTGTGTGTTAGTACTCGACAACTGTAATCATGGAATCCGTTTGACTTTTGTTCCTCACAAAACTACAAGAGCGTTGTAGGAAGTATTATTATAAGAACAACACTAATTCTATGGTGAATGGAATTGGTGGAAACCATTGGGAGATCTTCATCCAGAATAGAGGTTGGAAATGCAAGTCACTATGCACAGGGTATGAAAAACACAAAAAATTATTGTGAGAAAGTATTTAAGCCAGAATCGAGATGAAACTATGCCTATGACAATGAATCGTCCTATATGTATTTAAAGAAATCCATAGCTATATACACACTTATATATGGGGATTATGTACAGTTGTTAATGGAGTTTTGCTCGAAGGAACTAAACTGGTATAATGACATCATTACGAACAAAAATAAATCTTGCCTTCTCTTAAGTTCTGAGCTTAAATAAAGTTGAATTATGTCTTAGAATTATTTTTTTTGTGTTGTAATTTTGAGGTACATTACAAGTCATTTCCATCATTGGTGATTTTCCTCGCACTTGTTAGTGATATACATCAATGACTGGTAATCAAGTGGTTTCTACCATGTTCATCATCAGGACATCTATAAACATGCCTAGAATTGTACTATTTCGATATCGGGATGAAGACCCTATGTTGTGCGCTCACTTTGTTATGTGCTTTACCTAGTATATAATGGAGATCATTTGAATATGTAGAATATTCCAGTGTAACCACCATATTGGCAATCTCACTAATGCATATTTTGTCACATAGATCCATTTTGTATTGGTCCGTGGATATGTTTTTGTCATATCGTAACTCCACTATGCATTTTTTTGTGGCTAGGATTGGATCATGTCATGGAGGTATGGATCCACATTGTATCTCTGGTGGACATATCCTTAGTCAGTAATTTCATGGATTTGCAGTGTATTGGTCGACGACCATGCTTTGAGTTAGTTTACTCCAAGCATAGGTATGCCTACCTCGGGGATGATACATATATATTGTTTGATGTTTGTTTGCAACTTTCGTCAAGATATCCTACAATTTCCTTACATTAATATTTTTTAAAGTGTTTCGGTCGTCAATTTCTCCTCTAACTTCACACTTTAGGGGGCATCTTTTACACACCAAATTCCCACACTACTAAGTGTGTTGATTAAGGTTGGTTGTCATTGATGTCAACCCTTGAAGAAAGAAACGTAGCACAAAGGTTTGGGTAATGGACCCAATAGTGTTTGATTTAAATATGACTCATTATTGTTTTTCCATGGTTGATAAGAAGTAAATATGGATGAAGTCCAAAGTGGTCCCCTTATGGTGAAAGCCCTCACGGGAAGACGCTTTGTGCAGTAAGAGAACCCATGCTTAATTATGGAATAATGAGATGAAGAAAAGTGAATTTGTTAGGGAAAATATCCTAGATGGATATTGCTTATCATGTCATTTCTGGTGGTATGTGGAACATCACATAATTCCTCACGGTTAGAGAGTTATGGCCATGAGAAATTGGAGACCTCAGGTTTGGGTAATGGACCCAAGTTTGTTTGATAGGTAACAGTATGAGTTATGATATATTTTCAGATAATACTATTCTATATGCATAGTACATGTCATGCCATTTCTGGTGGTATGTAGAACGTCACATAACTCCTCACGGTTTGAGAGTTATGGCCTTACAAAGTTGGAGGACCCTCATATGTCATCTAGACCCCAAAAGGTCAAAGTAATCAAAGTGGTTTAAGAGATTTTAAAACGTAAATAATAAAGTGAAGTGATGAGTGTATTATAATTCAAAGTGAATACAAAATAAATTATTTCAATAATAATTTTAATGGAGAAATTAGAAGTGGACCCAACCCTAAAATAAGGAAAGTGGGGCCAAGTGACCTAGAAGATGTTTTTAAGGAAGCTACTTGGAGAGTATAAATAAGAGTCAAGGCTCTCTCATTTGAATCACACTTGATAATATTGAATATATATAGGTGTATGAGGTATAAAAATTATATCTAAGAGAAAATTCCGAGGAAAGTGAAGAAAAGAAGGCCGAAATGCAAGGAAGGATAAATTCTTTTGATGGTGCTTTCTAAGGTATGTTATTTTCATGTCATCTCAAAATTTTCGCTATAACTTTTTTTGTATAATGATTCAGATCTTGCGATTTCTATGAAAGTGAGAAAACATATCCAAGTATCTGTGGTTAAAAATTTATCTTGTGGTTCATTGTATTTTGGGAGTTACACTCTGTGGAAAATAGGGTTTGTGGCCAGTCCTGAAACTAGTCAAAATCAGGTGTTTCAGGTAAAAACGTCATAAATTCTTCATAACAGATCGAAATTCAGTGAGACAAAAAATTTTCGTTAGGGTATAGTCTTTAGTATTCTATGTAATATTTTCATATCATTGCATCAAATATTTTGTGCGGGGCACGCTCTACAAGGTCTCTCTCTAGAATAAGCTAGAATTCAACAAGGTATGCCATTTTTGCTAAAAATCCTTTTCTGAGTGGTTCCAAGTAGTACCACTTGGAGGAATTGCATAAAACAAATTGAAGAACATTGTGTATCAGTTTCAGATATTTATACATTACATATTCAAAGTTATGATTACTTCAAGTTAGGGTTGTTGACTAATCCAAAACTAGGCATGTCAGACTAAAGAAAAGTTTGATGAAAATGCTAGTCTCTTGTTTTTAAAGTTAAGGAAGGTTTGAAGGAATGTGATCATATAAACCAGGTCTATTACAGAGCTACAAATCAGATTTGGATGACGAAATTGATGAGGACTTTTGGTTGAGGTACATGTTGAGTACATGGTTGAGACAAGTAGTTGATGAGTTGACACATACATGAGGTGTATAGTTGATGATGTTGATACATATTGATAAGTCATAGTTGATGAGTATTTAACACATGATTGGTACATACTTGGTACATGGTTGGATGCACTTGTTTATGGTATAGGTTGATTACAGGTTGATGCATGGTTGATGCACTTGTTTATGGTACATGTTTATTACAGGTTGATTACAGGTTGAGGTACAGGTTGATGCATGGTTGATGCACTTGTTTATGGTAGAGGTTGATTACAGGTTGATTATAGGTTGAGATACAGGTTGATGCATGGTTGATGCACTTGTTTATGGTACAGGTTGATTACAGGTTGATTACAGGTTGAGGTACAGGTTGATGCATGGTTCAGATTTATTGGTACAGGTTTACAGTGGTATATCTCACAGTGATAGTGTGATAGTGGTTCCATCATTTTACTTCTACTTCAGGGTGGCAGGACGGGGCAAAGACAGGTGGTTGTAGCCACCTTCCGGTTGTAGTCGGAGAACATTGGGGGTTGTAGCCAGAGATTTGGGGAGTTGGAGCTTCCCTCAGGTTGTAGCCTGAGAAACTAGGGGGTTGGAGCCTCCTTCCAGTTGCAGCTAGAAAACAAAGGAAGTTGGTGCTTCCAATGAATGTAATTCTTCAATAAATATAAGAAAAAGAATTTTGTGGTTTTCTCCCGATTTGGGTTTCCACGTAAAACACTGGTGTACTGTGTATGTGTGTGATTGTTTATTTATTACTGCTCATTATTGGATAATAATTCTACATTGATATAACATTTGAAGAAAAGGGATTATAATTACGTTATTACTGATTCACCCCCCCCCTCTCAGTAATCCAACAATTGGTATCAGAGCAGGTTCCTTCAGAAATCAGTTTAACCACTGAAAGGTAGATCATGGAGAGTACCAAGTCGTATAAAAATGGAATACCATAGTTTGATGGACAGAAGTATGCTTTTTGGAGCATAAGGTGAAGGCATATATACAGGCACAGGGATTTCAAGTTTGACAATCAATTGTAGATGGATACACAGCACCAACAGTTCCACCAACAGATGACAAAGCAGTGAAACTTGGTGAAAATAATTCCAAAGCCATAAATGCACTTTTGAATGGTCTCAGTGATATGGTATTCACCAAAGTTGCACATTGTCAATCTGCTAAAGAGATTTGGGACAAGCTTTGAAATATTTATGAAGGAGATTCAAAATTCAAAACAACAAAGCTTCAAACATACAGAGGTTAGTTCAAACAACTAAAAATGAATGAAGATGAAAATATCGTAGCCTACTTCTTACGAGTCGATGAAACAGTGAATAAAATCATAGGATTGGGAGAAGAAATCGAAGAATCTGTAATTGTTCAAAAGGTACTAAGATCTCTTCCTATGAGATTCAACCCTAAGATATCAGCACTAGAAGAAATATCAGATCTAAACTCAATAAACATGGACAAGCTGCATGGAATCCTCACAACATATGAGATGAGAACTGAACAGAAAAATCCAGATGTAAAAGAAGCAACCTTCAAAGCATCCAAAATATCAAAGAAAAAGAAAAAGGAACAAGAAGAATATAGCAGTAGCAGCGACGTCTCAGAAGATGATGAAGAAGTGGCCAACTTCATCAAAAGACTGAACAAGGGAACCAACAGTAGGTACAGAGGTAAGCTTCCTTTAATTTTTTTTAATTGTGATGGTACTGGTCATTTTGCTAACAAATGTCCTCATAAGAAAAAGAGAAATGATGAAGGTTACTCAAAAGGAATACAAACATATAAAGGTAAAAGAACTACAAAGAAAGTTTTCAAGAAAAAAAATTGCACCAAAGAAGACATCTCATCATCAGATGAAGATGAAGTCAGTGACAGTGAAACATGGAGAGTTCTATTCATGGCAGTAGAAGACTCCGAAGAAGAATATGAAGAAGCATACGAAGAAGAAATTGAAGAGGTAGAAGTTGACTTCCGAGAAGAATTAATGAGTGCCATAGAAGTTATCAGAAGAGAAAAGAAGAAAAACAAGAAACTACAAGCAGAACTAGATAAGAAAAAAGATACTCAAGAACTAGAACAAATGATTACAAAATTGAAGGTTCAAATAGAAGAAGATAAAATAATTGAAGAAGCACTCAAATAACAGCTAGAAGGAAAGGACGGGATCATTGGAAACATGTAAGTAGAGATTGTCACACTAAGAAAGGATGTTCAAAAGAAAAATATGCAGAATAACTCAAAAGTTTTGGATGACATTATTAGCAGTCAAAAATATTATCTTGACAAGTCTGGACTTGGATACAATCAAACAGAAAAGGGATCGATCTCCAAAACAACAGAGAAAGAAACAAATCCAAAAAGTTATGTAGAAACAATCAAAGGGGATAAAAAGATATACAAGGAAAATTACAGGGACATTCCTCCACCGAGAAGATTCAAATTTTAGAATCAACAACAGATAGACAGGCCTCAATAAGAAGAAGGATTCATAAGAGCACCTCCTTTCATAAGATCTTCAACTACAAGGTATCAAACTATATTTTTTGGTTTATGTTATGCTTGTAATAATTTTGGACATAAAGCTGTAAATTGCAGAGCTAGCAACAAGAACAATAACTACTTTGAGAGTCATACAAAAAGGGGTTATTCAAGAAGACCTAGTGAAACAGAAAGAAGAAGTTACAACAGGTTTGAATCCTTGAGCACTGAAGTGGAATGTTACAAATGTAACAATTTTGGACACATGGCCAAAAATTGCAGAATGACAGTCCCTCCTAAAGAACCTCAACAAAGTCACAAACAAGAATCTCAAAA
>ML780668.1:1009485-1027179 GCA_009831015.1 Picea engelmannii | reverse complement strand
CACTCCAAGACTAAGCACATTCCAATCAAGTATCACTTTCTACGGGAACAGGTTGTAGAAAAGAACATCAGAGTTGAGTATGTGGGCACAAAAGAACAAGTGGAAGACATCTTTACAAAACCACTTCCACGGGAAGCCTTTGAGTATCTTCCCCAAATACTTGGAGTTATTTCTACTCCAAAAATGAATTCTTTTTTAATGCTTTTTTAATGATTATCTGCACCTGCCAAGGCCTTGGTTATAGCTCGAATGTTCTGGTGTTTGGCATTAACCGCGCATTCTATTCTCTCGCTGTATTTCTTGCTGCATTCAACGCGACTGGGCTCGCTTGCTCGCAATCCTTACCTGCAATTGCTTTTCCGCCTTCACCGACAATCGCTTTGTGCCCTCTCCATGGCACGAAAAAGAGGCAAGCCTCGTCGTGGCTCGGCCTAGGAGGCGCATAAGGCGCAGAGGCTTCGTAAGGAACAACTCGAACATGCCCTGGCTCTTGCTACATCAATTCTTCGGAAAAATGCCCGAGCTGAGAAACGGGCTCGGCTTTCCACCATTGCTGAGTCTGGCGCTAGGTGCAGCCGGGATGTAAAGGAGAAAGTGCAGGAAGCGAGGCAGGAGAAAGCACCGGGAGAGAGGCAGGAAGTAGGAATGGAGGAGGAGTTTCCCCCATGCATTGTGGAGGAAATCCCGTTTACAGAGGACCTGACGACCATGGAGTTCACCCGAGCGACAACCAAGAGGGAGGACTGCAAGCCCACTCCGGCACTGGTAGATTACATCCCCGGATGTCTCGTGGAGGAAATACCCTGGCCTGGTAACGACAATTGCAGTTGCCATACTGCGAGCATGAAGGTTGCAGAAGTTGCAGTGGAACAATGGCTGTTAGATGTGGATCTTGGAGCAGCGGTGAACGAGGGTGGCAGCGTGCATGGCTCTCTCATCCGAGATGAACACCTAGCTCTCATTTTCGACCTCCGTGGACACTTGGATGATCTGGAGTATCGGGCCCTCTGCATGGGTCAGAGAATGGACATGCTGCTCGACACATTCTCCAATGCACAAACCAAACGGAAATGTCCACTCTGCTCGCAAGCTTATGCCATCCTAGCTAGAACCACACGGCAGACGGGCGAGGATGACAGGTCACCAGACACCTAGTTTTTTATATTATCTTGGTTTTTAGTTTATGTTACTATTTTATATGAACTTAGACTAGAGGCATCTGTCCTAGTTTCCTCCGGGCAGGACAGATGCCACTCCGTCTTTACGTTTTATAATGCTATTGCTACTCAATCCCTATACTTGTTGGTTTCCGAAAATCGGCAACATTTTGGGTGATAACAGACCTACTCTTTTGTATAACTCTGTAAAATTTTTGTTTATCTAATATAGTAGGATCTACACCTTTTTTATTTAAAAAAAAAAAAATGATTATCTTATATGTCTTAGATGTACACAAGGAAGCACCATAAGAGGACAGTTTGTCAGGGGGAGCATCCCCATATGGAAAGATACCTTTTCCATTCATGACAAAGGGGGAGACATTTATTAGATGCAGAGGATAGAGGCATGGTTCCAGGAGGAGAAAATTTATCAGATGCAGAGGACATAGGGATGGTTCCAGAAGGAGTATATTTATCAGATGCAGAGGACAAATTCATGGTTTAAGGGGGAGCATGAGTGATATGATTTCAGTGTTGCATCAAAATGTTTCCATCAATGCCAAAGGGGGAGATTGTTGATTAAGGTTGGTTGTCATTGATGTCAAACCTTGAAGAAAGACCCATAGCACAAAGGTTTGGGTAATGGACCCAATAGTGTTTGATGTAAATATGAAACATTATTGTTTTGTCATGGTTGATAAGAAGTAAATATGGATGAACTCCAAAGTGGTCCCCTTATGGTGAAAGCCCTCACGGGAAGACGCTTTGTGCAGTAAGAGAACCCATGATTAATTATGGAATACTGAGATGAAGGAAAGTGAATTTGTCAGGGAAAATATCCTAGATGGATATTGCTTGTCATGTCATTTCCGATGGTATGTGGAACGTCACATAATTTCTCACGGTTAGAGAGGTATGGCCATGAGAAGTTGGAAACCCCAGGTTTGGGTAATGGACCCAAGTTTGTTTGATGGGTAATGGTATGAGTTATGATATATTTTTAGATAATACTATTCTATATGGATAGTACATTTCATGCCATTTCTGGTGGTATGTATAATGTCACATAACTCCTCACGGTTTGAGAGTTATGGCCTTACGAAGTTGGAGGACCCTCATATGTCATCTAGAAGCTCCAAAAGGTCAAAGTAATCAAAGTGGTTTAAGAGATTTTAAAAGGTAAATAATAAAGTGAAGTGATGAGTGTATTATAATTAAAAGTGAATACAAAACAAATTATTTCAATAATAATTTTAATGGATAAATTAGAAGTGGACCCAACCCTAAAATAAGGAAAGTGGGGCAAGTGACCTAGAAGATGTTTTTAAGGAAGCTACTTGGAGAGTATAAATAAGAGGCAAGGCTCTCTCATTTGAATCACACTTGAGAATATTGATAGGTGTCTGAGGTATACAAATGATATCTAAGCCGAAATTCAGAGGAAAGTGAAGAAAAGAAGGCCGAAATGCAAGGAAGGATAAATTCTTTTGATGGTGCTTTCTAAGGTATGTTATTTTCAGGTCATCTCACAATTTTCTCTATAACTTTTTTTATATAATGATTCAGATCCTGATATTTCTATGCAAATGAGAAAACATATCCAAGTCTCCGTGGTTAAAAATTCATCTTGTGTTCCATTGTATTTTGGGAGTTACACTATGTGGAAAATAGGGTGTGTGGCCAGTCCTGAAACTAGTCAAAATCAGGTGTTTCGGGTAAAAACGTCATAACTTCTTCATAACAGTTCCAAATTTAGTGAGACCAAATGTTTTGGTTAGGTTATATACTTTATTATTCTATGTAATAGTTTCAAATCATTTCATCAAATATTTTTTGCAGGGCACGCTCTACAAGGTCGCTCTCTAGAATAAGCCAGAATTCAGCAAGGTATGAAATTTTTGCTATAACTCCTTTTATGAGCGGTTCCAAGTAGTTCCACTTGGATGAATTGCATAAAACACACTTAATAACATTTTGTATCAGTTTTAGATCTTTATACAATACAGGTTCAAAGTTATGATTACTTCAAGTTAGGGTTGTTGACTAATCCAAAACTAGGCATGTGAGACTAAAGAAAAGTTTGATGAAAATGCTAGTCTCTTGTTTTTAAAGTTAAGGAAGGTTTGCAGGAATGTGATAATATACACCAAGTCTATTACAGAGCTACAAAACATATTTGGATGATGAAATTGATGAGGACTTTTGGTTGAGGTACATGTTGAGTACATGGTTGAGACAAGTAGTTGATTAGTTGACACATACATGAGGTGTATAGTTGATGATGTTGGTACATATTGATAATTCATAGTTGATGAGTAGTTGACACATTATTGGTACATACTTGGTACATGGTTGAATGCACTTGTTTATCGTATAGGTTGATTACAGGTTGATGCATGGTTGATGCACTTGTTTATGGTACAGGTTGATTACAGGTTGAGGTACAATTTGATGCATGGTTGATGCACTTGTTTATGGTAGAGGTTGATTACAGGTTGATTACAGGTTGAGGTACAGGTTGATGCATGGTTGATGCATGGTTCAGATTTATTGGTACAGGTTTATAGCAGTATATCTCACAGTGATAGTGTGACAGTGGTTCCATCATTCTACTTCTACTTCAGAGTGGCAGGACGGGGCAAGGACAGGTGGTTGTAGCCACCTTTCGGTTGTAGCCAGAGAACATTGGGGGTCGTAGACTCCTTCTGGTTGTAGCCAGAGATTTGGGGAGTTGGAGCTTCCCTCAGGTTGTAGCTTGAGAAACTAGGGGGTTGGAGCCTCCTTCCAGTCGCAGCTGGAAAACAAAGGAAGTTGGTGCTTCCAATGAATGTAATTCTTCAAGACATATAAGAAAAAGCATTACGTGGTTTTCTCCCGATTTGGGTTTCCACGTAAAACACTGGTGTATTGTGTATGCATGTGATTGTTTATTTATTACTGCTCATTATTGGATAATAATTCTACATTGATATAACATTTGAAGAAAAAGGATTATAATTACATTATTACTTATTCACCCCCCCCTCTCAGTAATCCAAAAAAGTGTCACACTTATGTATCTCATTTTAAAAGTGTCATAAGTTTTGTATGCACCTTACTAAGTGTCACATGCACTTTATCAAGTGTCTTATGCATCTTACCTAGTGTCACATGCACTTTATTATGTATCGCAACTTTGACACCATGGAAGAATATTTGTCATAATCCCTAATCAATGTGGATGAAAAAAACTCATCATGAGAAGGTTGAAAATTTGTGTTTTACCTTGAGATTTTGACCATTTTTTAAGGTTAACGCTCCCCTTCCCATGTATAGGGAGTGTCCAACTCTTATCAACGCTCCCCTCCCATGTATGGGGAGCATTGAAAACACTCTGTGCTCAACACTGTGCAAGCATTGAAGTGGTTAGAGGGAGTTATAAATAACCCAACTTTTTTTAAGGACCAGCTCCGAGGAGATGAGGTTTATTTGGGTCAAATCATATCTCATGGCTCCATATTAGGCTAAAATCCCAACTTATGGAGAGAAATAATTAACCATTTCCTAAAATCCTTCATGGTGGTTAAACCTCCAAATCCTATATAATGAGTGCATTCCAAGGTCAAAGGAGGAGAAAGGATTTCAGAGTGTCAAACCTTTGATCTTGGAGGAATAAATCCATCAAAGAATCATCATTTTGATCTTAAGACATTCAGGCAAGGGATGGACTGGAGATATTGGAGGCATAGAAGGTGTTGTTATTTTCCTTGTAGGATTTCTTCATCATTATAGAAGCTTGGAAAACAAGACCAAAGATTAAATATCATAGAGGACAACCATTGAAAAGGAGTTAGTCACACTTCTTTCTTCTATCTTCTCTGCCTATAGACATAAACAATATATATAAAGGAATGTTAGTGTCCATTTGTTCATTTTTTTGTCTTGGACAATAGGGGTCTAGATATACAAGGAATATTTCACCTGTCAATAGGGGAAATATTCTTTAACACATATAACATTGTATTTATCATTGATCTCATAATAGTTAGGGCGTTGACTAGACATTTTTCAATTTTTCTAAACTACTTTATTTTCTTGCAATTTTAAAAGAGAATTATCTATCATACCATTGGTCAAATGATTTGGACTCTTAATTGAACTATTATTGTGAATTTGGCGGTGGATTTGATGGGATTCACAACCCAATTTAATTTTTTGGAAAATCTCTCAAATATTCATGTATTTGTTGTGCTTGACAGACTCTACACTTACCTCTTTATCCTCAATTTTATTATTCGGGCCACTTTCTTTATTCATAGATTGACATTTTCTAGTTGTGATGGTCGTACAAATGATAATATTCAGTGCATTGAGGTAAACTCTAGCATTGAATGCATTGAACTCTCAAATTACAGACGGACATATTTCAATTGCTCCATGTATGCTTATGGCAGAATATTGTTCTATCCTAGATAAAAGTAAGTAAACACACATGAACTTATGAGATTGAGAAATATTTTTATAGCTATACTTGAACTTATGAGATATACTAATATTTTGATTGTATATTGTACTTATTTATTGGTTAGAGGAAATATTGAATTTATTACATCTAGAAAAGGTACATGGAAATAGAAATTGTATTGTAAGGAAGTACAAATAGTTGGTAACATTAAGTACTATATAAGGAGTCAATCAATGATTCACTTGTACTTTGTTTATTCATTATTTACTAAAAAAAAACAAGATGAAAAGGAAGTGAGTAGATAATTGAATTGCCATTAATGTTCCCCACACATAAACTTATGGAATTATGATACTGAATTTTTTTTGGTAACTATAGTTTAACTTGTAACATTCAAAGGATGATATTGTTTGACACACCTACCACACTTAGAGGGGGGGTGAATGAGTGCGGGGCTTGTTTTCCCAAAACTTCCCTCTTTTATAAAACTTATTAGTTAGCATTCAACATTTTACTCATTACTCATTGTTGTCATTTATAACCAGTTAGATGTGAACACATATCAGCAACATATATCAGCAATATATCATCAACAAGTCATCACCACAAGGAACAAAAAAAACACAAGATGTATGTACAATTTTATTTTTATTACGGACTACAATCCTTGGGGTTTTTCAGCAACAACTGAATAGAGTACAACTCTACAAGAGCACCAGCTCTATCATGCAAGACTCAACTTACACACTCAGCACCAACTAGGATGAGGCAACAATCCACAATAGATATCAATCTGCAACATGTACGCGACCTGTCAGTAGTGCAACCTGTGTGTGTATGTGCCTTGAATCACTACAGCCTGCATATGCACGCGACCAGTGTATAAAACAACATGCTTATACCTTCTGAGCTATTAATATTTATCCTTCAAGATCAAATCAGATCCTCTGCAACCAATTTATCATTCTATTCTATCTCTCACTATCCAAACTGACCACCATCCACTCACAACACATCCAAGCTCTCCAATAGCTTACTCATGCTCCACAACCAATCAATATGAATGCTACTCAATCATGTATAAGCAATCAACATACCATGGCAATCATATCACAACTAAATCACAATAATGTTGCTCACTCAATCAACCAACATAAACAACATCACAACATCCATACCAAGAATTCCCTAAGCATTCACAACACAACAAGCAATATTATCCATCAAGACAATAATGTAACCATACCAGTGTCTTGACAGATACGAGCTCATAGAATGCAGATCTGGAACCTGATTCATTATTCAATAACCAGTCATCAAATCAAACACAAATCTTCATGATTTTATCCACTGTACGTGCCATGTTCTCATACAGCCCACGTATGTACACGCTCTGGCCCATTACAACCCATGTACACCTTAGAAGCTAGGGTTTCTAAAGCTCCTAGAATTTTTCCGTCAAGATCTATGATATTGCCAAAACTTTGATGCCTCCATGAGATCCTTCTCATGCTCTCTTTCTTAGAATAGATCTTCAATCATGCTCAAGAGATCCACACCAAAGATGCTCTCACAAGAAGCTCTCCATTGATCCACAAAAAGGATGATTTACAAGAGACCATTGCTATCTTATTTACACTTTCATCCTCTAGGTCACTTAACCCATTTCTAGGTCACTTAACCTATTTTCCTTATTTTAGGGTTAACCACTTTCCATAAATATAAAGTTCTCCAATATTTTATCATTTAAATATTCCTTCTTGATTTTGTCACCTTACTTTATCATTTAAATAATCTTTCTTGATTTTGTCACTTCTCTTTATTATCTAAATAATCCACCTTGACTTTGTCACTTTACTTTATCATTTAAATAATGATTTATTATTTTAGGTCACTTTGACTTCTTTGACCTTGGGGGCTTCAAGCCTTCATATGGGGGTCCTCCAACTTCGTAAGGCCATAACTCTCAAACCGTGAGGAGTTATGTGAAATTCCACATACCACTGGAAATGGTATGACAAGCACTATCTATATAGGATAGTTTCACCAATGAATTCATTGATCTTCATCTAATTGTTCCATATACAAGCATGGGTCCTCCAACCATTCTTCTAGGATAACTCAATCTGCAAAGAATCTTCCCGTGAGGGATTTCACCATAAGGGGACCACTTTGGAGTTCATCTATTTGTGCACCTTATCAATCATGATAAGACAATAATGATTCATCCATACATTTTTCCAACCATGCATCATATACCAATGAAACCACATCGATCCATCTTCATCATGTATCAATGACAACTCATTGATCCATCTTCATCTATGCATTCTCATCAAGGAAAATACATATTATATTACATCAATCATCAATCAATCAATCGTTTGACGTCAATCAATCACTTGACATAAATAAATGACATCAATTAATCAAACCATTGGCATCAATGACAACATGATCCAATAATCTCCCCCTTTGGCATTGATGGAAATACCAACATTGATGTCAACACAAATTACCAATTATTGATGTCAACATGTAGATAAGGCATGCTCTACATCAATATTCAATGTGAATATCTCTCCTCATCAATAAACATCAATCACATCAATGTGATTAACTCTCCCCCTTTGACATCAATGGAAAATGGCCATTTTCCTCTTGGGGTTGCTCCTCCTGTCTGAGTGCCTTTGATATTCCTCTGAATAATCTCTACCCTTTTGAACAAGGGTTATCACTTTTATGTAATGTTGAATATACATTGAACATACTCCCCCTGTGACCTTCGCTCCTCCTGGAATTATGCCTATGTGCTTTTTCTTCAAATATATGGCTCTTTTCTAGGTATGCATCTGATAAATATCTCCTCCTAGAATCATGGGAAGAAGAATGACTCCCCCTATGGGTATGTCTCCCCTATCTTCTCTGCAAGATGAAAAATGTGCTACCATATAACGATCCTTGGACATGTTCATGCATCAAACTCATGCCATACCAAGCATCATGAAGAAAAATATATGTCATCAATGAAATAAAGAATCATGAGCAAAATATCAACCAAGTACATCCTATACAAAAATGTGTGCTCATCATGCACAAAAACTATGTACATAAACCATGTACATCAACATCATGCAATGTGCCAAAATTTATCATCCATGGAATATATCAATCATATGACTCTATCAATATGCCAACATGTGCATCTACCAGTATGCCAACCTGTTGGTAGCCAATTCACATTTTTTCTACTGTCCTTATGAGCTGCCTACACCAGTGCTTTGCAAACCTTGATTTTCGTCACAATTCTCAAATAAAACGACACTTTTATTTTTTGCGCTATTTTCACACTTACCTTTTTTCTTGTTTTCACGGCTGCAAGCATGAAAACTTGGTTTTCGAAGTTACATTAAAATCATCATCGAATTGTTGTTATCATTTTTGTCGATATGCCCATTGCGTTTACAATTTACTTATCGTTATACAGTTGGAAAGACCTTTTGATCTGTACTCATTTGACATTCTTTGATTGATTATGTAATTTTGTTTCATAAGTGATTGAGTTTGTGATGCATTGATGATTGGATTTATATGCTCTTTGATCGATTCACTTGGCACACTGGTTACACAAAAATGCATCGGTGTTATGGTTAAACCCTTGGTATAATCGTTTCATACAACACATAGTTTGTATAAAGAAAACCCTTGGCATTGGTTTCAATTCATTTGTTTGGTTTTAAAACTATGGTATAACCTTTGCTCGCACGAATGATTAATCCACTTACCATTGATTTCATTGGTTGATTGAATGGCATAACTGTTAACACATATGCATAGTCATTTGAATAGTTATAAGCGCCGACGGTTGTACTGTGGATATGACTGTTGTGCATGGGCCAAAATAGCTCCACCACCTTCGCACGATATGTCATTAATGCTTCCCCCCTATCCCTGTTTCACCTCTGCTAGTTTCGGGTAAGCCTGTGAGCGCTCTTCCCCTGCCTATGTTGTGATTCAAACCCTGGATCATTCACATCGCTCACCGTGTGCTCCTGTCTATGGCACCGGTGGTGCGAATAGAGATGAACGGTAGTCAAGCTCTGTTACTGTTCGATAACGCTCGTAAGGATTTAGAGGATAGTGGTTGGCTCACATTTGTACAGAGGTTCGAGGGTTTCAATCTGTTGGTTGCACAACAATTCACCCTTACCTTTGATGGGTGTAGGGCTAAAGTAGGTGACATTCAGCTTCAGCTGAATGAAGAGTTCATAAGCTCTGCCACAGGATTGGCATCCACGGGCCAGGGATGGTTTAAAAACTCTAAAGTTGACGAGGTGCCATGGCCTTTGTTATTCGTATCACGAAATGTTACATCCTGTGACAAAGGTATGCCTATTTCCATGCTTAAACCTAGGTGGCATGATATTTTTACAATGGTTAAACAATTTGTGACCTGTGAAGGTCAGTATGGATTGGTTTTTCTTTATCACCTTCGATTGTTAATGAATTTCATGGGTTATCCATTGAACATGCCATTTTACTTTCTGCGTAGTCTTTACAAAATGGCTAAGAGGTTCAAACGCGAAAAGGCTGATAGCAGCTTGTTTCACCATGGCTTGATTAGACTCATCATCGTTCATCATTTAAACCTTCACGGCGATAATTGGCAAGCCTTTCTTTCTCGAAATGGCTTTGTTGATTTAGAGTTTGTCCAAATTGACAAGTCTATGGTCAGTGAGACTAAGGTCAGGCCACCCGTGCCTTTCCATGCCCTTCTACCCTCTCCCAAACCCTCTGTCGGCCCTGATATTGACCTACCCGACATTATAACAGACAAGGATGAGGCTGTAAAAAATCCTGTGAGTAAGAAGGTCAAGGGTAACCCTACTATCAATAGCAAGGGTAAAAAGAATGCTCGATTGACATCGAGACTTGCTCGGAATAAACCTAAGCCTAGCATCGACCAAAAGCCCATAGTCTTCAACGAAGACTCGGACTCCGATATCGAGCGCTTCCTAGCTGGAGAGTACCCTTACTCCCATGGTCTGTGCTCCGAGCCACCCTATGACTATGTTTCTAATTTGCCCCCATGCCTAAAGAATAATCCTAATTACCCAGGAATCAGGCTTCATAATGAAACCCTCGGTGATCCAAGCAAGCCCTCGACTGACGTTTCAAAGCTCGAACAGACATCATGCATCCAATGCAATGTGTGGCTGGAGCACTACTATGCCGACATTCCCTTATTACAATCGAAGATCAAGTCATTGGAAAACCAAGTTACAGTACTGTCGAGAGAAAGGGACAAGATTCAAGCTAATGACAAGAAGCAGAAAACCACTGGTTCGATCGTTTTTAGGAATGTTGAATCGGCGACAGCCTTCGTCAATTCCAAACTATCATGACCAAGTTGTCTGCTGATCATCCAGGTATGAATTTCAATATCAAATTCATTTTATGAATTGCTTGGGTTAATATATGAATTGGTTTTTGAGTTTTATTCGAAATAATTTTGTCATGGTTTGATTATCAAAAACGGTTATGTGTGGATCCTATACAGTAGATTCATTTTTCTAAAATCAAATGTGGTTATGATTTTGGTATGCGATTTTGGTTGTGCCCAGTTTAGCAATTGATTGGTTTTCATTGGGTTTGATTCGTTTTGAATAATTATGTTAGTTTGAATTAATATGATTAATGAGGTTTTCTTTCACTTGGATTTTGTTTGCATATGACCTATACATGAGATTTTTATGCGAAAATTAGAACACAGTTATGTTTGATTTGGTATGATTTCATTGTGGTTGGATTATATCGGCTCTGATTTAATTCTTATGATTTGACTTTGGAATGATTTCATGGGCTGAAATTGTTATGATCCTTTAGATATGTTGTGCGTCATTATTGATGATTGGTTTAATAAATATGATGTAATCTTTTAAATCAGGAAAACAACTCTGTTCGACTTCAATTTGGCAAAAATGACTCTGTTTTGTATTGAATCGATATTCTCATTTGGCCTATGTTGAAGATCTATTTGCTAAAATCATGGAAACAGTGTTAATTAATAACGATTCTGCCAGCCTCAAACCATTTCGATTCGTTCTTATTTTGATTTAATTTGCAAGTGATTATTGCGTGCCACGATTAGCATGATCGTTTGTATTTATTTAATACAGTTATATCAATCTGAAAAACGATCCTGTTGATTTTGTTTGGATACGACAGTGATATTGTTGATGGCTGAAGCAACTATTTGTGTTGATTTCAATTGGTTATGAAAACAATTTCATTGTTGTCGAGTTATCCAACATGATTTTTTTGACCCGAATTGGTGATAACGAATTAAAAAAAGTATATCTATCTATGTTATCATTTGGTTGAATGTGATTTAATTTGTTCAATTTGCATGCAAGTGTCGATTTGAATGATGCTTTTAGCAATCAAATATTTTTAAATATTTTGAATATGTTTTTTAAGATTCAAATTGATTTTTAATACGATTCTGTGTTCAATTTAGACCAGCTACAGAATTGCAAGATTCTGTAGCTAGTCTTAGAAATTAGATTTTTATCAATTTTTTCAATAAAATATCCTCTAACATTGTCTATTCTTGTCCTTGTTCAGGTACATACAAATTGCAATGATCAATTTGGGCATGCTGTGACAATATAGGAGATATTTGTGTGATGTAGTTTTTATTTTTAATTTGTTAGTTTGAGTTAGAAATAGAAACTTGGGATATTTTCCCAGATTTGTGTAAACAGTTTTGATAATTTCCACAAGGATGTTTTACCCTGTGGGAGGTCTTTAAATACTTTTCATTTTTTGTAATAAATTCATAATAATCCTCACTGTGGGAGAACTAGACTATGGATTTATGATTCAGACTGAGACGAAAGTTGATGTCTTGTAACAGCTTTCGCTTTCAATATATCAAACTTTTGTTTCAAGTTTTTGCATATCAGTTGGCAATTAATTATTGACTACTTTAGCTATCATAATTCTTTGTATGCTGATATGATTTGATTTATATGTTGTCTGTATCTGATCTCTCCTATTTTTAAAGTACAACAATTACTTTGTTTCAGTTAATGAATGACAGATTTCTCTTCTTTGTTAATTGAATCATTTTGTATAGATCTTTGCATGCAGATTTATCTAACTGTGAAGATTTGTAAATCATAAGCTTGATGTAATTTTTATGTTTTGTTTTTCCTGTAACTATATCTGAAGAGCACAACAACTTCTCGTTTACGAGAAGATCGTGGAGAATCTGGTATGGGTTTCTTCTCACCAAACAGTTGAATTGATCATCACACACAGGACAAAACTGAAGCGTTACTTCAGGTCAGTTTGTCATTTAGTATTTAATAGTTAATTAGTTAGTATAATATAAGTATCTTAGATAAATATATTAGTTTAGGTACATAGTTAGAATTATTGTTTTGATTGTTTAGCTTAGATAGTGTTTTAGTTTATTTCTTTTTCATAAAATCATAAAAATAAAAAAACAATAGCTTTCGTTGTCTTAGGACAGATTACCAATGAGTTTTGTAGGTTTTCATTTAAATCTGTAACTTGTAAATATTGTACATTTGTGATTAAGATTTATTTCTGTTAGATATTTAATTTCGTAGAGTTATTATAGTATTATATAGTAGATTGTATATGTAATAGTTAGATTTGTTTACTAGTTTGTTTTAATTGTTATGTTTAGTTAGATTAGTTAATTTAGAGTAGTTTTCTTTTTTTTGTTTTCTTAGGACTTAGATCGGCTAACGGAGCCGCTAAACCCGTCAGGGTGGGTTATCCCAAATGGCTTGGGTTATTTAGACAACCCCAAACCGGATCCACTCTCCCAGTTGATGGACGGTCAATTTCGCCCGTCAACAAATGGCTCTAGAAGGAGGGCCTGAACTTAATTAATGGCACGGGGCAGTCGTAAGAATCCTCCACCACCTAATCGCTCACCTATAGTGACAAGAAGTCATTCGAACAATAAAATTCCCCCTCAAATAGCAACCACATCAACCGACGATCCACAAATCACAGTTGAACCAGTAACCCCAAATCCTACAGGTGGTGACATACAAGAGATTGTCTGCCAATCTCTCATAAGAACTCATAGTGCCTTGGCCCATTTGAGGAAACCAAATCGACCTTTGGAACAACCTTTAGAATTCTTCGATATCAGAGAAAAAATCAGAGTCACTAATCTCATTGTGAACCCTACAGATCCAACCCTTAATCCTATTGCAGGAGGATCTGAAGTACCTCCCTCACCACCTCCATCATCCCCTTCCTCTTCTGGAGGAGATTCCTCTGACGAAGGAAGTTCCCCTTCTCAGCCTTCCACACCCACTACACCAATGGCCAACCAGAACAATCCTGCTAGACCTTGGCTTGACTAGGATGTCATAGCTATACCTGGAGCTCAACATCCTTTACCTAAACATCCGGAGAAGTGGCTTCCCAAGTTTGACCCTGAATCAAAACAGATCGCTGAAGATCACATTAAAAAGTTTATGTTAGCCATAAGACTCCACAATGTCGAGCATGAAGACGTTGTCTGTAGGTTGTTCCCCTATACTTTCGAGGGCAATGAATCTACATGGTACTTTGCCCAGCAACCCCATACCATCGTGTCTTGGGAAAAGTTTGAGTCATGCTTTTTGGAAAAGTTCGGAGACGGTAAGCCTCCAGAAGTCCTAGTCATGGATCTTTCTAACTTAAGAATGAGCCCAAAAGAAAAAGTTAAAGACTTTAATCAAAGATTCTTAACACTTAAGAACCAAATCCCTGCAGATTCCATGCCTGTCGAGAATCTCATAATAACATACTACACTAAAGCTTTGCATCAAAGTATATCTATTTGGGTTAAAAGATATAAGAAAGCCACGTTGTTAGAATCCTTCGAGGAGGCCAACCAGATTGAAAAAGACATACTTAGTCTTAAAGACTCCACTAGCAACGAAGCAGAGACTAGTTCTTCTTCCAAAAAGAAGATCGAAATCCTCCCTAGACCTACTCAAAGTAAAACACAACCTGAAAGCTCTGATTTAGAAAACTTAAATAAAGTTGTTCAAAAACTATCAAATCAAGTTATAGACTTAAAAAGGACAACCGAAGAAGCTTCCTCGAGCAAAGGACCTTACAAACCCCCATTCCGGAAGCTTTTTCCTACCAACCGACCTAATTCAACCACTAAGGGCCTTAATCTAGAAAGTTTGCAATGCGCCCTTCAAACGATTCTAGAAGCCCAAGATAACTTGATGCCTCCTGAGATTCCCGAGGAGGTGGTTGAACAAGAGACAGTTCAAGAAGAGGAGTCTTCTCCAAATATTTTTAGACAATTCTCGGATAGCATCTTTCAAGCTAACTTCGAGACAGTTCATCCCTATAACACAAGGAGTAAGACAACAAACAAACCTTCTGCCGAAAACACTACAACTTCGCCTCCAAAGAAATCTAAACCAGCTAAGACTAAACAGAGTCATGTGAACCCCAACTTAGATTATGATTTAGTAGAAGATCTTAAAAAGTTAAGGGCCAACATTTATGTTTATGAGTTATTGAAATTTCCATTTCTGCTACAAAAAATGTTACAGACTATCTCAGAGAATGGAAAAAATGGTAATTCAAGTGGTAAAAAGGTTGTGAAAAACAAAGTTCCTTAGAAGACTTCCACTAAAAATTAGCCTGATCCTCAAGATAAAGGAAGCCTTCCTGTAAATAATGTAAATAATGTAAATAATGTAGACAAAGTAGCTTTAGAAATTGCGAGTAAAAAGCCACAAACTACCACCCTTAGCACTCGCAAGAATGTACCTCCATTTTTGTTAACCTTCGAAATCTTTAACAGAAACGTGCACAATTGTATGGTAGACTCAGGAGCATCATCCAATGTGATGCCATGGTCTGTATGCCAAAAGATTAATGTCGAAGTTGAACCCTCCACCTTAAAAATCATACAACTTGATCGAACAAATGTTAAAGTTATAGGCGAACTAAAGAATGTGCTTATAAGATTATCATCTAGCCCCAAGGTTCATCAAGTCATTGATATTATTGTTGTGGATATTCCAGAAGTGTATGGTATGTTTTTAAGCAGGGACTAGTCGGAGCAGCTACATGGCTATTTTGCGACAAACTGGTCTCACCTATGGCTTCCAGAGAATGACAAGCCCAACAAGATCAAGGTAAATCGTGAATGCTACCTTAAGTTCACAGGCACAGATTTGAACGATCCCAACGAACCATTTACACCTTCTGCTGATTCACCCGAGGTACAAGGGATGGATACCTTTTTCGGCAATTTCATGGCCGAGGCTTCAGCTATCACTAATCCATAACAATAGTCCGAGATTGTAGCATATGTGTAGCGAACAACTTCTACGCAACAATCTCATGCACCCGATGGAAATCAAATTTGGTCTCTTTATTTTGATGGGTCAAAGTCCAAAGAAGGATCTGGAGCAGGCTGTGTTATTATTGATCCGGTAGGTAACAAAACATTGATTGCATGTAGGCTAGAATTTGAATGTACTAATAACACTGCAGAATATGAGGCTTTACTTCAAGGTCTCAAAAAAGCTTTAGATATGAACATTCAAAACTTGGCTGTCTTTGGCGACTTTGAAATAGTGGTTAGACAGGTAAGAGATTCTATCCATTGTCTGTCTCTGCATCTTAAAATATACCAATCCGAGGTATGGAATTTAATGAGTAAATTTGCTACTTTCAATATAAATTCTATTCCTAGATTGAATAACTCTGAAGCCGATCTATTAGCTAACGTAGCTTCTAAACTCTTTCTTGCAGAAGGATTATCCCCGGATGCATTCTCCGTCGAACTGTTGTTCCGACCATCCGTTCCCGACAACATTACGAACTGGAGAGTCTTTGACGATGATCATTAGATTATTAACTTTCTGCATATGGAAGAAACTTTTCAAGGCGCGGTGATAGACGAATTCACGCACGACGACAATTTGCGCGATTTCACGGTAATACCAAATCCGAGAACTATTGAATCTTCATCAGACATGGTAAATTCGATCCCTAAATCTGTAGTTAGATTAGAGAAATTTTACGATCTTCAAGATAAATTTAAAAAGTCAGTCAACTGTAAAACCAATAGTTCCTCATTATCATATGAAAAAGTAAACTTAGGGACTAAGGACATTCTGTAGTGCATTAATCTAGGGGTAGGATGTTCTCAACAAGAAAAAGCTGCATTTATTAAATTGTTCAAATAATTTAAAGATGTCTTTGCATGGACGTATGATGACGTTAAAACTTTCAACCCTAACATCATACAACATGTCATTCCTATGAAACCCAAAACCTCACCCTTTCAACAAAAATTGAGAAAAATGCACCCTAAGCTTGAACCAACCATTAAAAAAGAATTGAATAAGCTCCTAAATGCTAAGATAATTTTTCCTGTTAGGCACACTCAATGGGTTTCTAACCTTGCCCCTGTCCAGAAGAAAAATGGGGAAATCCGACTGTGCGTCGATTTCTGAAACCTTAATAGAGCGTATGATAAAGACAACTATCATGTCCCACCCAGGGAACAGATCCTTCAATAGGTATCTAGTTCTGAGAGGCTATCCTTACTGGATGGTTTCTCAGGGTACAACCAAGTCCTGATGTCTCCACCAGACCAACTTAAAACTACCTTCCGTACCCCATGGGGTACTTATGCTTATCGAAAAATGCCCTTTGGATTGATTAATGCTGGTGCTACTTTTCATAGAGCGATGGACATCGCTTTCCGAGGCTTAATCAATCAGTCTGTCGTAGTTTACTTAGATGATGTTACTGTATTCTCTAAAAAAAAATCGATCATCTAACTCACTTACGAGCCGTTCTACAGCGATGTCGTAAATACGACATCTCCTTGAATCCTTGTTAAGAACCAAACATCAATATAGCATATAAAAACCTTAGGAAAAGTACTCAACGCCTTGAAAAAGAGATAATTTCAGATAATAAGCCTCTTCGAGGGGGAAATCTCCTTTTACCCCACTTAAATGTTCAAGTACAAGATGATTCAAAATGAAAATGTCTCCTTGGTATATA
>ML780668.1:957542-1004105 GCA_009831015.1 Picea engelmannii | reverse complement strand
GAGGTATAATTACAAATAATGGCCTAAAGACGACATAATTAAAATAACATTACTAATATAAATTACAACTAATGGCCTAAATCCGACATAAATAAAATAGCATTACTAATCTAATATGCCCCAATTAAGGGGTAATGAGCCAATATTAGGGCTTAACAATCCTAAAAAATCCATTTTTGCAGTAGAACAGGGTAAACTCTTGGGATTTATTGTGTCAAGCAAAGGGATGATTATTGACCCCGAAAGGACTCAAGTCGTTGCGGAACTTCCCCCTCCTACATCCAAAAAATCTATGCAGTCTTTCTTAGGCCATATTAACTTCATGAGGAGATTCATCCCTAGTTTTTCCGAAATGGTAAGACCTTTACAGAATTTAATTAAGAAAGACACCCAATATCACTGGGGACCCATAGAAAATCAAGCTTTTAATGCAATAAAGAAGGCCATAATAGACGCTCCGTCTCTCATGAGCCTCGACTTTTCTCAAGATTTCACACTCTATACTTTTGCTTCTGACCGTTCCTATGCCGCTGTCCTAACCCAAAAGAACACTGAGAATAATGAAGTACCCATTGCCTTTATGAGCTCTTCTTTCAAAGGCGCTGAACTCAATTACCCAGTGGTAGATCGAAAAGCCTACGCTATTTTCAAAGTAGTCAAGCACTTATGGTGCTATCTTTTGAAGTCAAGGATGAAAGTCATTGTCCCTTACCCAGTCGTCAGGAACCTGTTAGTGCAGAAGGAACTAGGAGAAAAGAGGGCTAACTGGGTCACCTCCTTGCAGGAGTACGACATAGAAATTACCCCAGCTCAAATAGTGAGAGGCCAAGGGTTATGCAAGTTAGTTGTTGATTCAGCAGCAGGACAATAAGAAGGAAGTGATACGTCAAACCTAGGACAACACGATCAAAACGCAATATATTGCACACAAAATCCTGTCAGTCCTTGGTATGACGATATAAAATTCTGTCTTGAACATGGGTCAGCACCCCGTCACCTAGATCCCACTAAAAGAAGAGCGTTGAGATTAAAGTCTACCTCCTTTCATTTGGTTAATGATATCCTGTTTCGTCAGAGTTTTGATGACGTACTGATGCACTGTCTTGAGAAGGACGAAGCAGAAAAAGTCTTGCTAGAGTTTCATGCAGGAGAAGATGGTGGTCATTTTGGTGGTGACACCACTACCCATAATGTTTTAAGAGCCGGTTATTACTAGCCCACACTTTTTAAAGACGCCCATGCCTTGTTTCGTAAGTGTATCATTTGCCAGAAACATCAGGGCGGTTACAAAAACCAACCTTTTCTTTGCAGCCCGTCTCAGTTGACTCTCCTTTTCAGTAGTGGGGCCTTGATATCATAGGTCCGATCAACCCTCCATCCTCACAACAACGCAAGTTTATTGTGACAGCCACAGATTATTTTACCCGGTGGTCTGAAGCTGCCGCGTTAAGAATTGTCAACACCAGTCAGGTAATTGCCTTTCTAAATTCGAATATTATCACTCGTTTTGGTATCCCTGATTGTTTAGTATTCGATAACGCTTCTTACTTTTCCTCTCTTGAGATGAGCGAGTTCTCTTTGGAAAAAGGAATTAAACTGAAGTATTCTTCTAGCTATTACCCTCAGGGCAACAGATTGGCAGAATCAACAAATAAGAACTTGATTAAAATCATCAAGAGAACGGTTGATGAAAATCACAAAAATAGGCACAATGCATTGTTAAACGTGCTCTGGGCTGATAGGGTAATGCCAAAAGATGCTATAGGTAACTCCCCCTTTTTTCTCATTTATGGCAGAGAAGCAATTCTGCCACCACACATTCTTCTTCCTTCACTACAGTTATCGCACAAAATTCAAGAAGAAGACTGTCCCTATTTAGAAAACCGAATTAACGCTTTGACGAAGCTAGAAGAGGTAAGAGCCCAAGATAAACATAAGTTAGATCAGCATCAAGTATTGGTTAAAAGATGGTTCGATTCTAACTCTGCTTCTGATAGGAATTTCGAAGTAGGTGATCTCGTCTTGAAATGGGATAAACTGCATGAGGGAAAGGGAGAGCACACGAAATTTCAAAAATTATGGCTTGGACCATTTTTAATTGCTGAGAAGTTGGGTCCCAGTTCTTTCCGATTGCATAATCTAGAGGGGCAGCCTGACACCTATCCGGTGAATGGCCAAGCCCTGAAAAGATACTTTGCTTGATGACAACCCTTGTACATTATGTACATATTTTTCTTTTGTTTGCTTTTTCTTTTTCTTTTTCTTTTTGATTTCTCCTTTGAGTTTATCAGCTTGTATTTTTGGAAATACACATACCTGTATACTGAGCTATTCGGACAAATAAAACAGAAAATTCCTTCATTGAAATAACTGCTAAGAAAATTATATAAACATCAATTGTATACTTCTGAAATTTACATCTATGATTGGCAAAAGTTTGTCCTTTGAAAGAAGTTAACTGATTTCAATCTCTAACATAAGCTTGTTGGGATCATCCATTATCTTTTTACACTATCCCTATTCCTTAAGGGAATGACTCAAAAGATGTCTCCCTGCCTTAGAAAGTTGGTTCTGTAAAAGAAACATTTATGGATCTTAATAAAGGAAAGTTCTAAAAATTTCTTCTGAGGTTTAATATATATATATATATATATATATATATATGTGTGTGTGTGTGTGTGTGTGTGTGTGTGTGTTTAAATATCGTAATTTTCAGCATCACCCCGCTCAACTATATATCTTTGAAAAAAAAAAAAAAATCATTAATAGAGCTATGGGAAGTGCTTGTAAACCCGCCAGGATGTTGAACAGGTCCGTTGGCAGCGGGTAAATGCATGCATGGCGCCAAGACAACTTCGTCGGGGTACTAAACAGGCCCGCTGGCAGTGAAGCAATGTCGGGTATATGAAAATTTGCAAATACGAAACCTCTTGACTTTAATTTGTCCTTTACTATGATCTAGAACTTCTTGGAAGGATACGGATATCAGAGTGGGTTAAATGGAAACCCTGTCGAGGCTATGGATGCCTACTGGCAGCAATGGATTTGTCAATAGTATTGGAGATTTTATCTTTAATATCTCAACTCGCTTGTCTTAAGACTGCTATCAGTTTTCATCCTTTAAACACTGCTGGAATAATTGGTTAATGATGATGTTTACACGATTTTCTGGTCGCTGTTTTTGAGCTAGAATTTTTCTCGTTATCCTAATCTGAGTTTGTTGTTTTGGCAGAGATAACTGCTTCTACCAGTGTGTTGCCATTGTTGGCAGCCAATTCACATTTTTTCTACTATCCTTATGAGCTGCCTACACCAGTGCTTTGCAAACCTTGATTTTCGTCGCAATTCTCAAATAAAATGACACTTTTATTTTTTGCGCTATTTGCACACTTACCTTTGTTCTTGTTTTCACATCTACAAGCATGAAAACTTGGTTTTCGAAGTTACATTAAATTCATCACCGAATTGTCGTTATCATTTTTGTCGATATGCCCATTGCATTTACAATTTACTTATCGTTATACAGTTGGCAAGACCTTTTGATCTGTACTCATTTGACATTCTTTGATTGATTATGTAATTTTGTTTCATAAGTGATTGAGTTTGTGATGCATTGATGATTGGATTTATATGCTCTTCGATCGATTCACTTGGCACATTGGTTACACAAAAATGCATCGGTGTTATGGTTAAACCCTTGGTATAATCGTTTCATACAACACATAGTTTGTATAAAGCAAACCCTTGGCATTGGTTTCGATTCATTTGTTTGGTTTTAAGACTATGGTATAACCTTTGCTCGCGCGAATGATTAATCCACTTACCATTGATTTCATTGGTTGATTGAATGGAATAATTGTTAACACATATGCATAGTCATTTGAATAGTTATAAGCATCGACGGTTGTACTGTGGATATGACTGTTGTGCATGGGCCAAAATAGCTCCACCACCTTCGCACGATATGTCATTAATGTTTCCCCCCTATCTCTGTTTCACCTCCGCTAGTTTTGGGTAAGCCTGTCAGCATTCTTCCCCTACCTGTGTTGTGATTCAAACCCTGGCTTGTTCACATCACTCACTGTGTGCTCCTATCTATGGAACCGGTGGTGTGAATAGAGCCGAACGGTAGTCAAGCTCTGCTACTGTTCGATAACGCCCGTAAGGATTTAGAGGATAGTGGTTGGCTCACGTTTGTACAAAGGTTCGAGGGTTTCAATCTGTTGTTTGCACAACAATTCTCCCTTACCTTTGATGGGTGTAGGGATAAAGTAGGTGACATTCAGCTTGAGCTGAATGAAGAGTTCATAAGCTCTACCATAGGATTGGCAGCTACGGGCCAACGATGGTTTAAAAACTCTAAAGTCGATGAGGTTCCATGGCCTTTTTTATTCGTACCATGAAAGGTTACATCCTGTGACAAAGGTATTCCTATTTCCATGCTTAAACCCAGGTGGCATGATCTTTTGATAATGGTTAAACAATTTGTGACCTGTGAGGGTCGGTATGGATTGGTTTTTCTTTATCACCTTCGATTATTAATGAATTTCATGGGCTATCCATTGAACATGCCATTTTACTTTCTACGTAGTCTTTACAAAATGGCTAAGAGGTTCAAACATGAAAATTATGATAGCAGCTTGTTTCACCATGGCTTGATTAGACTCATCGTCGTTCATCATTTAAACCTTCATGGCGATAATTGGCAAGCCTTTCTTTCTCGAAATGGCTTTGTTGATTCAGAGTCTGTCCAAATCGACAAGTCTGTGGTCAGTGAGACTAAGGTCGGGCCACTCGTGCCTTTCCATGCCCTTCTACCCTCTCCCAAGCCCTCGGTCGGCCCTGATATTGACCTACCCGACATTATAACAGACAAGGATGAGGCTGTAAAAAATCCTGTGCATAAGAAGGTCAAGGGTAACCCTACTATCAACAACAAGGGTAAAAAGAATGCTCAATTGATATCGAGACTTGCCTCGAATAAATCTAAGCCTAGCGTCGACCAAAATCCCATAGTCCTCAGTGAAGACTCAGACTCCGATATCGAGCGCTTCCTAGTTGGAGAGTACCCTTACTCCCATGGTCTGTGCTCCGAGCCATCCTATGACTATGTTTCTAATTTTCCCCCATGCCTAAAGAATAATCCTAATTACCCAGGAATCAGGATTCATAATGAAACCCTCGGTGATCCAAGCAAGCCCTCGACTATCGTTTCGAAGCCCGAATAGACATAATGCATCCAATGCAATGTGTGGCTAGAGTGCTACTATGTCGACGTTCCCTTATTACAATCGAAGATCAAGTCATTGGAAAACCAAGTTACAGTACTGTCGAGAGAAAGGGACAAGCTTCAAGCTAATGACAAGAAGCAGAAAACCATTGGTTCGATCGTTTTTAGGAATGTCGAATCGGTGACAGCCTTCGTCAATTCCAAACTATCATGACCAAGTTGTTTGCTGATCATCCAGGCATGAATTTCAATATCAAATTCGTTTTATGAATTGCTTGGGTTAATATATGAATTGGTTTTTGAGTTTTATTCGAAATAATTTTGTCATGGTTTGATTATCAAAAACGGTTATGTGTGGATCCTGTACAGTAGATTCATTTTGCTAAAATGAAATGTGGTTATGATTTTGGTATGCGATTTTGGTCGTGCCCAGTTTAGCAATTGATTGGTTTTCATTGGGTTTGATTCGTTTTGAATAATTCTGTTAGTTTGAATCAATATGATTAATGAGGTTTTCTTTCGCTTGGATTTTGTTTGCATCTGACCTGTACATGAGATTTTTATGCTAAAATTAGAACACGGTTATGTTTGATTTGGTATGATTTCATTGTGGTTGGATTATATCGGCTCTGATTTAATTCTTATGATTTGACTTTGGAACGATTTCGTGGGCTGAAATTGTTATGATCCTTTAGATATGTTGTGCGTCATTACTAATGATTGGTTTTATAAATATGATGTAATCTTTTAAATCAGGAAAACAACTCTGTTCAACTTCGATTTGGGAAAAACGACTATGTTCTGTATTGAATCGATATTCTCATTTGGCCTGTGTTGAAGATCTATTTGCTAAAATCATGGAAATAGTGTTAATTAATAACGATTCTTCCAGCCTCAAACCATTTCAATTCGTTCTTATTTTGATTTAATTTGCAAGTGATTATTGCGTGCCACAATTAGCATGATCGTTTGTATTTATTTAATACAGTTATATCAATCTGAAAAACGATCCTGTTGATTTCGTTTGGATACGATAGTGATCTTGTTGATGGCTGAAGCAACTATTTGTGTTGATTTCAATTGGTTATGAAAACAATTTCATTGTTGTCGAGTTATCCAACATGATTCTGTTGACCCGAATTGGTGATAACGAATTAAACATAGTATATCTATCTATGTTATCATTTGGTTGAATTCGATTTAATTTGTTCAATTTGCATGCAAGTGTCGATTTGAATGATGCTTTTAGCAATCAAATATTTTTAAATAGTTTGAATATGTTTTTTAAGATTCGAATTGATTTTTAATACGATTCTGTGTTCAATTTAGACCAGCTACAGAATCACAAGATTATGTAGCTAGTCTTAGAAATTAGATTTTTATCAAATTTTTCAATAAAATATCCTCTAACATTGTCTATTCTTGTCCTTGTTCAGGTATATACTAATTGCAATGATCAATTTGGGCATGCTGTGACAATATAGGAGATATTTGTGTGATGTAGTTTTTATTTTTAAGTTGTTAGTTTGAGTTAGAAATAGAAACTTGGGATATTTTCCCAGATTTGTGTAAACAGTTTTGATAACTTCCATAGGGATGTTTTACCCTGTGGGAGGTCTTTAAATACTTTTCATTTTTTATAATAAACTCATCATCATCCTCATTGTGGGAGAACCAGACTATGGATTTATGATTCAGACTGAGACGAAAGTTGATGTCTTGTAACAGCTTTCGCTTTCAATATATCAAACTTTTGTTTCAAGTTTTTGCATATCAGTTGGCAATTAATTATCGACTACTTTAGCTATCATAATTCTTTGTATGTTGATATGATTTGATTTATATGTCGTCTGTATATGATCTCTCCTATTTTTAAAGTACAGCAATTACTTTGTTTCAGTTAATGAATGACAGATTTCTCTTCTTTGTTAATTGAATCATTTTGTATAGATCTTTGCATGCAGATTTATCTAACTGTGAGGATTTGTAAATCATAAGATTGTTGTAATTTTTATGTTTTGTTTTTCCTGTAACTATATCTGAACTGCACAACAGCTTCCCGTTTACGAGAAGATCGTGGAGAATCTGGTGCGGGTTTCTTCCCACCAAACAGCTGAATTGATCATCACACACAGGACAAAACTGAAGCATTACTTCAGGTCAGTTTGTCATTTAGTATTTAATAGTTAATTAGTTAGTATAATATAAGTAGCTTAGATAAATATATTAGTTTAGGTACATAGTTAGAATTATTGTTTTGATTGTTTAGCTTAGATAGTTTTTCAGTTTATTTCTTTTTCGTAAAATCATAAAAATCAAAAAACAATAGCTTTCGCTGTCTTAGGACAGATTACCAATGAGTTTTGCAGGTTTTCATTTAAATCTGTAACTTGTAAATATTGTACATTTGTGATTAAGATTTATTTATGTTAGATATTTAATTTCGTAGAGTTATTATAGTATTAGATAGTAGATTGTATATGTAATAGTTAGATTTGTTTATTAGTTTGTTTTAATTGTTATGTTTAGTTAGATTAGTTAATTTAGAGTAGTTTTCTTTTTTTTGTTTTCTTAGGACTTAGATCGGCTAACGGAGCCGCTAAACCCGTCAGGGTGGGTTATCCCAAATGGCTTGGGTTATTTAGACAACCCCGGACCGGATCCACTCTCCCAGTTGACGGACGGTCAATTTTGCCCATCAACACAACCATGTGCATCCACCAATATGCCAACCATGTGCATCTACCAACATCCCAACCACGTGCATCTACCAATATGCCAACCATGTATCATATCACTTATGATATGTCTCCATCATGAACCAAGTACCATAACCATGTATCAAACAAATACCAATTGTTGTGCTAATCAAGTAATACCAATGGTGTACTATCATCCAACATATGCCATGTATTACCACTTGTACCAAGCGAGTACATCAACCATGCACCAATACCAAAACATGATGAAACCTCACACATGTATGACAAATCCTCCATAAAATATGTGCCAATAAACTTGCTAGTAGGTGCCTCTACCAATATACTAGAAATGTACC
The DNA here is from genome assembly GCA_009831015.1 of Picea engelmannii. Taxonomy (NCBI): domain Eukaryota; kingdom Viridiplantae; phylum Streptophyta; class Pinopsida; order Pinales; family Pinaceae; genus Picea; species Picea engelmannii. The sequence goes on along the minus strand of ML780668.1, from coordinate 995,817 downwards.
AATCATGCATCAACTATAGATCATCAATGATGTACAACATGATAAATTTTTCAACCACATGTCCCAATGTGTAGCCCATCCATATGTTGCATGCATCAATCTTTCCAACAAGTAAGCTTCCAATACATAATCAAGATATATCACATAACCAAGGTGTCATAACTTCACTATCATAACCAACATTGTTCTTCAACAGAAAATGCATCAATCCAAACTCATGGGTTAGTGACATGCACCTAAGATTTTATTTTACATAATCCAATAGATGAACATTTAAACCTGTAGAAAAACAGTGTCAAAACCTGAAACAAAAAAAGCCATACCCTGCAACAGAATGTTATACCATCACATCAAGTTGCAACCCATGTGCATTGCCTTTTTCCCAAGGCTTCACCACATATACATGTCCCGATGCATAACAGCTCGCATATGTACATGACCTATGCAAGGTCAACCTGCATATGTACGCGACTGATACTAGTGTCACCCGTGTATGCCTCAGTATATGACACTTTTGAACTTCCCTTCAATCTTTCATTCTTTTCTGGCTAATTTGTCTTCTTCACCCACTTCTATAGATGTTCCTGCTCCTCATAACTTGAGCTCTGAGCATCCATATTCTCAAAGATGTCTCCCTTCCTTACTTCATTCCTTCTTCTAGCCATGTTATGTGAAGTCCTCATCATGGACTTTCTTCTTGTGTTCCAACAGTCCTGGGATTTGTGGCCAAATCCACTACAGCTATAGAATCTAATGGTGTTACAGTGAACAACAATGTGTCCTACTTTATCACATCTCCAACACCTCATGGTGTTATAAAATCTTCCATTATATCGCCTTTCATAAGATCTACATTCAAAACATTTGTGACCATATCCATTACATGAATAACAATGCCCATAAAAAATACTTTCATACCTTTGCTTTGGTGTCCCAATAATAGCTTCTTGATGTCTTCCTTGCTTTGTTCTTGTCAAATTTTCTTTGCCTTGTGTAGAAGGTTGTTTTGCAACATTGTCTTCCTTCTTTGATGAACTTACCTCATGCTTCTTTGAGGTGCTTTCTTTAGCATGTGTAGCTTCTTCTTTGTATCCAAGTCCTGATTTATCACATGGTGATCTTTGACTTTCCAATATCTCATCCAAGATTCGTGATCTATTCAAGAATTTGTTTGACTTTTCTACCTTCTTTCTAAGGTCAACAATTTCAGCTTCTAACTTACAACATGACCCATCCTTTTGATTTATTTGATTCTTCAATAGTTCCTCTATTCTTTTGGCTTCTTCAATTTGGGTCTTGAGATGGACAATGGTTTCAAAACTTTTTCTAATCTCATCATCTACATTTATATCTTCTTTTTCATTCTTTAGTCTTGTGATATCTTCTTCATTTTCTTCTAATTGAGTCTTATTGCTCTCTTCTTGTTCCTTGAGCATTTCCTTTAATTTCAAGATGTGACTTAGACTCCTCCTAAGAAACTTCTTAGTGTTATCTGAAAGATAGTTATAGTCTATATAATAATGATCACTTCTATATCTATATAAACCCTCTTCAAATTCCTTCTGAAGTTTTAATAGATTTTCTTCTATTCTTTTCATGGGATAATTACCATCAAACTTTACACAATCTGTTTCTAGATCTTCTTCTTCACTTGTAGAGAAAACTTCATCATAATCATTACAATCAAGGGTTTTTGAGGGTTCTTTACCTTCATTTGAAATATCTTCACGATCTTCCTTTTTGCCAACATCAACACATAATTCTTTGCCTTCCTTTGAAATGTCTTCAAGATCTTCCTTTGTGCTATCATCACTTGATTCTTTATCTTCACTTGAAATGTTTTCAAGATCACATTTAGAAATAATAGAATCAAGGGTTTTTGGAGATTCTTTACCTTTAATGATCTTGATGGAGTGATCTTCAATATCTTCCTTCTCCTTCTTTCTTTGATATGTCTCCTCTAGATTTAGCCATAGATCCTTGACGGAAGTGCATTGTCCCATGCTCTCTTTGATAGGGCTTGAGAGTCCACTATGAATGGTCTTGAGAGCCAATGCATCATTCTTCTTTCCTTCCCATTGAGCTACAAAATTTGACTTGTTCTTCAACGGAACCGATCCACCAATGGTTTCCTTCCAAATAGTTTCTCCCATTGTTTTCAAATACACTCTCATCTCTATTCTCCAAGTAGAATAGTTTTCCTCATCAAGGATTGGTATTTCAACATCCATTTGTGTGTCTATGGATCTCCTTCAAGCTTGTTAAGTCTTGTAGTGAAGGCCCTCTCTGATACCAATTGTTGGACACACCTACCACACTTAGAGGAGGGGTGAATGAGTGTGGGGATCTTTTTCCCAAAACTTCCCTCTTTCATAAAGCTCATTAGTTGGAATTCAACATTTTACTCATTACTCATTGTTGTCATTAATAACTAGTTAGATGTGAACACACATCAACAACATATATCAACAATATATCATCAACAAGTCATCACCACAAGGAACACAAAGAACACAAGATGTATGTATAATTTTCTTTTTATTATAGACTACAATCCTTGGGGTTTTTCAGCAACAACTTAATAGAGTACAACTCTACAAGAGCACCAACTCTATAATTCAAGACTCATCTTACACATTCAACACCAACTGATATGAGGCAACAATCCTCAACAGATATCAATCTACAATAGGTATGTGCCCTGTCAGTAGTGTTTCCCGCGTGTGTACATGCCCTGGCTCACTACAACCCGCGTATGTACGTGGCTAGTGTATACAACATGTGTATACCTTATGAGCTATTAGGATTTATCCTTCAAGATCAAATCAGATCCTCTGGAACCAATTTATCATTCTCTTTTATCTCTCACTATCCAAAATGACCACCAGCCAGTCACAACACATCCAAGCTCTCCAATAGCTTACTCATTCTCCACAACCAATCAATATGAATGCTACTCAATCATGAACAATCAATCAACATACCATGGAAATCATATCACAACTAAATCAAAATAATTTTTCTCACTCCATCAACCAACATAAACCACATCACAGCAGCCATACCAAGAATTCCTTAAGAATTCACAACACAACAAGCAATATTATCCATCAAGACAAGAATGTAACCATACCAGTGTCTCAGTGATAGATCTGAGCTCATAGAATGCAAATCTGGAACCTGCTTTAGTATTCAACAACCAGTCATCAAATCAAACACAAATCTTCATGATTTTATCCATTGTATGCACGATGTCCTCATACAGCCCGTGTATGTATGTGCTCTGGCCCTTAGAACCCACGTACACCTCATAAGCTAGGGTTTTTGAAGCTCCGAGACTTTTGCCGTCAAGATCTCTAATATTTTCAAAACTTTGATGCGTCCATGATATCCTTCTCATGCTCTCTTTCTCAGAATAGATCTTCAATCATGCTCAAGATATCCATACCAAAGATTCTCTCACAAGAAGCTCTCCATTGATCTACAAAAAGTATGATTTACAAGAGACCATTGCTATCTTATTTATACTTTCATCATCTAGGTCACTTAACCCATTTCTAGGTCACTTAAGCTATTTTACTTATTTTAGGGTTAACCACTTTCCATAAATAGAAAGTTCTCCAATATTTTATCATTTAAATATTCCTTCTTGATTTTGTCACCTTACTTTATCATTTAAATAATCTTTCTTGATTTTGTCACTTCTCTTTATTATTTAAATAATCCAACTTGACTTTTTCACTTTACTTTATAATTTAAATAATGGTTTCTTCTTTTAGGTCACTTTGACTTCTTTGACTTTGGGGGCTTCAAGCCTTCATACGGGGGTCCTCCAACTTAGTAAGGCCATAACTCTCAAACCGTGAGGAGTTATGTGATATTCCACATACCATTGGAAATGGTATGAAAAGAACTATCCATCTAGGATAGTTTCACCAACGAATTCATTGACCTTCATCTCATTATTCCATATACAAGCATGGGTCCTCCAACCATTCTTCTAGGATAACTCAATCCGCAAAGCATCTTCCCATGAGGGCTTTCACCATAAGGGGACCACTTTGGATTTCATCCATTTGTGCACCTTATCAATCATGATAAGACAATAATGAGTCATCTATACATTTTTCCAACAATGCATCATATTCCAATGAAACCACATCAATCCATCTTCATCATGTATGAATGAAAACTCATTGATCCATCTTCATCTATGCATTATCATCAAGGAAAATACATATTATATTACATCAATCATCAATCAATCAATCCTTTGACATCAATCAATCAAACCATTGGCATCAATGACAACATGATCCAACAGATATACATATTGCAGTAGAATACTAAATTCATATTATTTTAGAAGGTATATTCCTATACAACATTTATTACTGAGTTACTACAAAATGCATATAATTTAAATACACCAAAAACCATTATCTGTGTGTTTGTGCTAATCTAAATAGGCACACCCATTATTCTAAAAACTTTTGTTTAAATTCATCAAGTTGGCATGGATAGGTCGATGTGGACATGTGGTATTAATCATGTAACAATCTTCTTATTCCCTTTGGTGCCCATTTCAAATTTTATATTCCAAAGCATTAATGAATTCTTGCAGTTTCTCAGTTTTGGCGGCTTCTCATTTGCAACCTATGTTTATCCATCCAAACGATAGAAACCTCTTTCCTATACTCCATATAGACATTGCATTTTGATACGGTTGAGTTTTAGAGAAATATTGAGCAAGCCATCAGTATGATATGACAGAATTATAAAAAAACCTATATTAATCACAAATATTCGCATCTCTGATGAAAATCTGAAAATGGAAGAAAACAAAGATCAATATATATTTCTAGGAAATCCCACTCAAGGCACACCAAATCTCTATCGCTACTACCACTGAGTATTTCCCACTAGTATTTGTAGACCCAAAAATATGATGCCGAGGATTTTTTTCCATAGAAACTGGAGAAGGGAAGTCATGCTTGTCATGAGGAGGTCAAGAGTTTCGTTCCTAAAAATCCCAAGGCGAGCAAACAAGGGAGTTTGAAGGGATTTTTTCTTAGGAGTGCTAGTGAGAGACAGGCCCAGAGAAAGGATAGGTTGTGGGGTCTGCCTATTTCCCCTACAAATCAATCCAAGAATCATGGGAGTATTGATAAATGTAAGTTAATGAAACCCACTAAGAAAAATTCAAATTCAAGGGAAAAGCATTAGGAGGATTTCAACAGTTGCAACAATAAATCCAATTTAGGTAAGAGGTAGGAGGATGTGAAGAACTATACCTTGAATCCTCGATCTCTGGGAGTTTTACCAATTTTGGTAGGAATATGACCATTTTTCCTCATAAGATCCATTATACTTCTAATATGGCATGATCAGAGAAGCTGAATAAAAATAACTTTTAGCTAGAAAGGGTTTGCTTGGGTGTTTGGGATTGACTTATAAACATTATACTATCATGAATGGATTGAATAGGAGCTTGAACATTTTTTCTTGATAAGTTCTCAGAAAAAAATTGCATCTAGAGCAGGGGAGACTTCCCATGCCTAGTGATTAATGGTTTGTGACCATTTGCTTCTCTAATTTCTAGTTTGAAAATGTGTTTATTAGCTTTTTAATTTTCTCAACACTCTAAGCCATTCAAGGAAAGTGGATTTTTATTTCTTGAAAGATTGGCTACTAGGCCACAGTGAAGAAGCTTGGATTCAGTCTCCAATAGTTGTTGCAGATGCTGCTACTAGACAAACAACGTGTGGAGTTGGTTGAAGTTAGGACTATTGAAGATTATGTTGCTAGAACTATGAGGAACTGGTCAAACCTATAATTTTAATGTAATTAAGAGGTATTTATATGCAATGTATTGAAAGGTGAATGTCACACTTCCATCTACAATTTGTTTCCAACAGTTGTATTGCTATTATGCATTTCTAATTGTAGATAATGTAAGGTTGTATGATGCATCTATGTCAGGAGTGTTTTTCTCTCCGAATTAGATGAAAACTACAAGGAAAAGGGGAAGAACTAGATAGAGTGTGAAATTATTGATAGTTGTTATCCTCACTTTTGGAGCATGTGAGAATATTCATGGACATTATATTGTATTACTAAGTTGAATAGAACATTTTAGCGGGGTTGTGATATTTCAAAACAAATTTAGTAAAGTTGTGTTATTCTGGAACAATTTTACCAGAGAATTATAGGCCTCGTTTCTATGTATAAAAACAATTGATAAAACCATTTTATTTACATACTATGTGTTTTATTCATATGAATTTCTTGAATGCAATCTCAAAGCCCCTAAGAACTTCATGCTTCATTTTTCTCGTATGTGGACTGTGGTCATTTCTTGTTTTATTTCTTTAATGTTTGTTTCTTTTATTTCATGCTTAATACTCCTACCATACCTTTTCTTATTACTACCTTGAAGGATAACTAACTCTGCTGATACACAAGAAAAGTTAATGTAGTATTAGCTATTGTGCTAGACCAAAATACAAAAATGTGATGCTATGCCTTAGGTTATGGTAATTCTGTCTGTATATGATATAGAGTTGTCAACTAGTGATTCGTGCCATTTTCCTTGAATATCAATGCACTGCAAGAGAATTAGAAATGATATATGATAAGAAGTGGATGTCGGGTTTCGATTCCTATATGTATTGCAAGAATGGAATTAAATTGAATTGAACCAGGAAATTTTGGTTTTACACATCAATTTTCTCAATGCATGTATGTGAGTATATAGAATAAAAAATTTGAGTTAGAGGTTGAAAATGTTGGGTATTATTCACTAATGTCGAACATATATGTCGAAGCGAGGATGAAATACTATGAGGTGATGAAGAAACCAAAATGTCATGGGATTCAGATTAGAAACAATGTTTATTCATTTTTTATAGGAGATGGATCTCACCCACCATCAGAGTAAATCTATGGGATTTCAGATAGCTTCACTATGGATATAAAGGAGGTACAGTCTATTCCTAGAACAAACTTCATGCTACATGATTTATAAGCACATTTAAATGAACATATCCCATGCACTTGAAATTAGAAGCTAACTATTGCTTTTGAAATTGTCACTGGATATCTTAGGTCCTCTATTCAAATTATTGTGTAGACTATGTTAAGGTTAATCCTTTCATGTAATGTGCCTTCACTAGTAGATAAAGGAGTGATCCAGGTGGATATTGGTGGCCACCCACCTATTCCAACTAGCTCCTCTTGATAGTTTTTAGTTCAACACATTCTTTTGTACTTATTTGTAATTGTGGGTTCTACATTTCTGGGGTTGTCTAAATACCTACACATCTTCCAGGTGGAGACTGGTGGCCTCCCACCTAATCCAACTTGCTTATTTTGGAAGTTTTCATGTGATCACATCTTTCTGTACTTACAGGATCGTTTTGGGGCCCTAAAATACCTTTCCAATGGGATATCATGCACCTAAAACGAAGGTTGTATACAAAAGTTACGACCCCGGGAGGTTGAGGTACCAAATTACCCAGCGGGACCCACATAAATTTTGGCATTTCACCTCCTAGGGTTAGGTTTTTGGATGTCTAGGGTTTTGGAATTCATGAGTAATGTTAAAAGGGCCTATGGAGCCTCATTTTAATCATTCTACTCAGAGGGATGCGTGTATAAGCCACATATCTTCTCAAAGATAGCTACCACCATTTGAGCAAGTTGTTTTTTAGTTCTATTGTTTTATAGTTTCAACCTATTTTATTTATTCAATAGAGGTTATTTCTCATTGGATATATTTTGTTGTTATCTGTATATTTGTGTTATTGTATTCAGTTTGTTAGTCAGTTTGTTCTTCTCATAAATTTAGATTAGTGGTATCAGAGTGGTTTGCTCTTCAATTATTTTTGTTTGTGCATGTCCCTGACAAGATATGCATACAAGAAGTTGGGACTCGAACCAATCGAGCCTTTGCAATATTGATCACACCGAGCCCGAAAAAAAACATGGGGGATGAAAAGAAAGATGATGGAGCATAAGATCCTTTTAAAATGTTTCTCGAGGAATCCCTTGCGCAACAAAGGAATCGAATGATGGACAACTTTTCACAGATCCTTTGGCGGTTGCTCGCAGGAGAAGCATATTCATCAAGAAGCCATGCAACCCCCTTCAAGGTACAGGTAAATTTTTATATTCCATTATTTGAAGGACTGATAGATGCAGATGTTGTAGATAAATGGTTGAATCTACTCGAAGGATATTTTTCAGTCTACAATTTTTCCGATAGGGAAAATATTACTTTTTCACTCCTCAAGGTCGTCCCCCGTGTTAAGGAATGGTGGGATTCTTACTCTGAGAAAAGGGCCATAGAGGAATATGAAATATTTACGGTCTCCCCCACATGGGGTTCCTTCATGGATTCCATTAAAGAACAATACTACCATGTTGGAAGCTACGAGGACTAGTACACAATATCGACCACCCAATGTGAGGAAAGGGACCACACAGTACCAAATTTCACCAATATTTTCCATACCCTGTGCACTAAATTGGGTATCAAAGACTTTGAACGACATCTAGTTCTCAAATACCATGACTTTTTGCATAGATACATTGGGTACAACTTATAAATATGTTGTCAAGATCGAGCAAAATTTTAAGTAGAAGAGGCAAGATTTATGACCTATAAACTCCTCACAGTCAAAGTAGGGAAAAGGTGGCCTAAATCTACACAACAAGGGACAGAGAAAAGATGGCCACTCTCAGGACAACCAGTCCAAGCAACAACACAAGAAGGGTAATGAGAATTCAAAAAAGGACATGGGAAAATGGTGTGAATACCATAAAATATCTTGGCACAACACCGAAGAATGTCGCTCTAGGAAGTCACTCGTGGTCGAATTGAAATCTTCCGAGTTAGAGGTTGATTCTGATTTCGAATCAAATCTAGAAGGAGGGAAGCAGATTATCGATGTTGAACCCAGTGCCATTTTTTCTACCACCAAATTCCATCCAAGTGAACGAGAAGAACCAGAGGAAGGGGAACGCCTCTTTCACTCTTATATGTGGTTAAAGGTGGATGCACTTCAATTCATTGTCAAAATCGGTAGTCAGAAGAACCTGATATCAGCATAGGTCATCAAGTGGCTAGAACTACCATTGACACTTCACCCACAACCCTACCCCATCAATTGGCTTCACCAAGGAAGATATCTTTGTGTCAGCCAACAATGTCATATGCCCTATGACATCAATCCTTTCAAAGATGAGGTATTTTGTGATATTACTCCCCTTGAAGTTTGTGATGTTCTTTTAGGACAAACATATTTGTGGAAACGACATGATGTGCATGAGTCTAGACCCCATAGTGTTATTATTACTTTGGGTAGACAATTGTACACGATACCAGAGGTAGTGTCTCCTGCCACTATTTCTTTAATCTCTGTTAAGCAATGTCGTAACGTCATTTCATAGACCGGGAAGTTCTTCTTCTTTGTGATCAAGGATCATAGTAAGAAGAAGTTCATCGCCACATCTGTGGCCTCTACACAGAGCCTCTCTTTGCAGCAGAATCAAGTGGATGAGATCATGGAAGAGTACAGATACATCTTCTCCTTACCCACTAGGGTACCGATGCACTGCCAAGTCAAGCATCCAGTTGATCTAACCCCTGGTTCACCTCTACCTAATGGATGATTCTATCATCGCTTTCTCATGGAAAATGATGAAATCAAGCGTTAGATCCAAGATATTATTCAAAAGGGGCACATCATACCTAGGTCCTCCCATTGTGGAAGCCTGATTGTACCGATGTAGAAGAAAGATGAGACCTGGTGGCTTTGCATTGATTACAGAGAATTAAACAAAATCACAGTCAGGAATCAGTACCCAATTCCCAAAGTTGATGACCATCTTGACCAACTGAAGGGGGGGAAGTTCTTCAACAATATTTACCTAAATTCTAGCTACCACTAGGTTCCCATCAAACCAACTGATGTATGGAAGAAAAATTTCAAATCTAAAGAAGGTCTCTTTAAATGGATGGTCATGCCCTTTGTATTAACAAATGCACCTGTCGATTTCATGAGGTTGATGGATGATGTATTGAGACCCTTAACCAACTCTTTTGTGGTGTTATATTTGGATGTCATAGTCATATTCAATGGAACTTGGGAGGATCACATGCATCATATTCAATAGGTTTTGAGCACTCTGCGACAACACAAGCTATATTCCAACTTGGAAAAATGATCTTTTGGCATGAACATGGTCCAATACTTGGGATAAATTGTTTATGAGAATGGGTTACATGTTGATCCAACTAAGATCCAAGTCATCTATGACTATCCATCCCTGACCACACTAACCGAGCTTTGAAGCTTCTTGGGACTAGTCAACATCTACCGACAATTCGTGTTGGGATTCTCCCATATTGCATGGGCCCTCATCCAAGTGACCAAGGGTGGTGGAAGGGAAAAGTTCACATGGGGGAAGGAATAGAAATGAGAATTTGATGGTTTCAAGCATCAATTTTTATAAGCTCCAGTACTCTCCTTACCTGATTTGCAACAACCATTTGATATTGAGGTTGATGCATCCAATTATGTTGTAGGCATAGTTCTCACTTAGCATGGTCATTCGGTAGCATACCATAGTGAGACACTCTCAGATACTGTCTAGAAATACCCCACCTATTAAAAGGAAATTTATTCCATTGTACAAGCCTGTTGTCAATGGAAACATTACATTTTGGGAAAGGAGACAATCATCCACAATTATCAAAAGACTCTGCAGTTCATACAAACACATGGGAAGTTGTGGAACAACCGCCATCAGAAGTGGTCCACCTACCTATAGTAGTTCCATATCAACATCAAGTATAAGATAATGAGCACAAATCATGTCATTTATTTCCACAGTCGACCTCCCATTTCTACACTCACAACTGTGCTCCATTCCTATGAAGATGAGGCATCTAAGTGGCTACAACATTATTAGCAAGATCTAGAATTCGCCACCACCTATCATTTCTTGGGTACAGGTGAAAATGTCACTGATTTTCACATTTAGGATGAAATTTTATGTCGTGTGAGCCATCTATGTGTTCCTGTAAGTGAGTGTGTGAATTTTATTTGGGAATCTCACTACAGTTAGATGGCAGGACATTTTGGCATGGATAAAATTGTTGTTGTTCTATAGAAGCATTTTTATTGTCCAAAACTTTGACAAGACGTCAACAAGTATATTAGATCTTGCACTGCTTTTGCCATCGCCAAGACATCCATCAAGAATCAAGGCTTATACGCCCCTCTTCCTACTCCCAAGAGGCCTTGGGAATCCATCTTGATGTATTACATGTTTGGCCTTCTATCCACAAAGCAAGGCAATGATTGTGTATTTGTGGTACTTGATTGGTTTTTGAAGATGAACATCCTCAGAGCCTATAAGAAGAGAATCACGGTCGAATATATTTCTAATATCTTCTTTGGATGCATGTGGGTCCATTTTGGGATACCACAGACCATCATCTTGATCGGGACAACAGGTTCCTTAACACATTTTATCAATTCGTTGGTCACTATTGGACACCAAGCTCACTAAATCCACTGCTTTCCACCCCCAAACTGACGACCAAATAGAGTTAATCAATCAGATGATTGTGCACATCTTGTGCATGTACAAATATAAACATCCATGTACATGGGATGAGAGTCTTCCCTATGCTCAACACAACTACAATAGGGTTCTCCATAGCTCCACCAACCATAGCCCATTTCAGGTGGGACTAGGATTCCAACCATTGGGTCTCATTGATGTTTCACTACCTCTTGCAACTACACAGGCATAACCTTCCCATGTTCATTCTGAGGCCAAAAAATCCACTAGATTCATTGAGCGGATTCAACACATCCACCAACAAGACCATGATATTTTGTAGAAAGCCAATGCTAAGTAGAAGAACCGCCATGATCAACACAGGGTATCACACCAGTTTCAGGTGGAACATAAGGTCTGGTTACATTTGCAGAAAGAGCACCTTACAGGGCCCCATCATAATCTCTACCCACTGTGCTATGGGCCTTACACTATCACCATGGTTGTGGGTGGCAATTATTTTGAGATCAACAATCCACCTTTCCTTGGCATGCACCTAGTGTTCAATGTGGACCTTCTTTGGCCATATTTTCCACCACTATTGGACACCTCAGAGATCGTAGAACAACTCACACCAAAAAATATCAACACTGACTGCATGGAACATGCATCCAATGATCAAATAGTGGACACATAGGTCAAGGGTACTCGCCAATAGAGGATCCAACTTTATTGGGTTGTCAAGGCAGGGCAACTCCTACACCAAGGAAAGTGGCTCACCCGAGGCCAAATTCAGCAGAAGTTTCCTCACCTAATGGAGGAACTCAATGAAATGGAGACCATTTCTTCCTAAGGGGGGAGGAATGATCCAGGTGGATATTGGTGGCCACACACCTATTCCAATTGGCTCCCCTTTATAGTTTTTAGTTCAACACATTCTTCTGTACTTCTTTGTAATTATGGGTTCTATACTTTCGAGGTTGTATGAATCCCTACACATCTTCTAGGTGGATAGTGGTGGTCACAGACCTAATCCAACTGGATTATTTTTTAAGTTTTCATGTCATCACATCTTTCTGTACATCCATGGTCATTTTGGAGCCCTAAACAATGTCTTTTTGGCTTGCTATAGTCAAATTGTAGACATAGTCAGAGCTTGATGACATAATGTGTATTTCTCGAAATGACCTTTCCAACGAGATACCACATGCCTAAAACGATGTTCATATGCAAAATTTATGACCCCAGGAAGTTGAGATACCAACTTACCAAGCGGAGCCCACATACTTTTGGCATTTCACCTCCTAGGGTTAGGTTTTTGGATGTCTAGGGGTTTTGCATTCATGAATAAAGTTAAAAAGGCCTCTAGAGCCTCAATGTAGTCATTCTTCTCAGACGGATGCACGTAGAAGCCACATCTTTTCTCATAGATAACTACCACCATTAGAGCAAGTTGTTTTTAGTTCTTCAGTTTTATAGTTTCAGCCTATTTTATTTATTCAATAGAAGTTATTTTTCACTGGATATTTGTTGTTGTTATCTGTATCTCTTTGTTATTGTATTCAGTTTGTTCTACTCATAAATCCGGATCAAGGAGGTGGGATATGTACCTGACACAATTTTGTGTTTCCTTACACAAAGTTTTTCATACTACTGCTACTACTACTACTACTACTACTATTGAGATATGTCAGACTACCAACTTCCAATTCTCCAGCTCCAACTAGAAGGAGGATTCAACCCCCTAGTTTCTCAGGCTAAAATATGAGGTAATATCTAACTCCCCAATTCTATTGCTACAACCATAAGGAGGCTACAACCCCCTATGTTCTATGGCTACAACCATAATGGATACAACCACCTAGTTCTCAGGATCCAACTTGAAGGAAGCTCCAACTCCCTAATTATCTGGCACAAACCAAAAGGAGGCTAAAACCCCCTTTCCTTGCCTCATCCAACCACCCTAAAATATAAATTCCAAATGTAGAAAACCTATCACTGAATCAACCACTACCACTATCAACCTGTACCAACAACATGTAAAAACTTATACCAATCAACCTGCACCAAACAACCTGTAACAACCTATACCAAGACAAGCACATCAACTATGCACAAAACAACCTTTCACAAAAAAATGTCGCATCAACCTGTCTCATCAATATCATCAACCAATCAGATCTATTTATCAAGATCAATCATTGAGACAACTCTCAACCATATGCACAATATCACCAAGATGTGCATCAACCAAGACTACTTAGAAACATCAAAAATATGTATCTCAATAAATATGGGCTTCTAAAAGTATACCAAGTCATATATGCCACATCATCCATAAACCATATGCCAACAATACTATTAGCAAGTGTCTCTAACAATGTACCAAATATGTACCAATAACGCATAAACTATAGATCAAACTATGACTCATCAATATGTACCAACATCTGCATACCATACATCACACGTATGTGCCACTCATCAACTATTTTTCCCAACTTGTATCTCAATAATATACCAAAGACATATACCAATATGGCCATCAAAATTTATCTAGCAGTACATCACACTATCCATAACCAAATACCATAAACAAAATACCAACTGTATCCCTAAAAAAATATGATATATGCAGCAATATTGAACAACCAATACCATCTCAAGAGATAAACCCTAGCTCACAAAACATACCTCAAAAAATATGTGTCGTATATCTCATAAATAGACTCCAACCATGTTTTTGTCGCAGTTCTGCTACAACAATTTTTCTGCCATGGTTTTGTTGTCGCGATTATGTTGCCACGATTTTTCTGGTGCACTTTTTCTGCCGCGATTTTTCTTCCGCACTTTTTCTGCCGCCATTTTTCTACCACACTTTTTTTTCCGCACTTTTTCTACTGTGATTTTTCTATCGCAATTTTTCTACCACACTTATTTTGCCACACTTTTTCTATCGTGATTTTTCTGCTGCACATTTTTTGCCACGAGTTTTTTGTCTTGATTTTTCTGCCATGATTTTTCTACCACAAATTTGATCTATCAATAATACTTGTTGAATAACCTTTCACAAATGATATTCATTGAAGTTGAATAGAGACAAATGAGAGGGGCTTGTTCTTTCCTTTATACTCTTCATTTCTTCCTCTATAAGTTTTGTTGCAACAACTTTACCCATTTTTCCATCTTCTAGGGTTAACCCATTAACCCACTTTTTTCCACTTAACCACTTTGACTATTCAACCTTTGTCCACTTAACTTAACCACTTTACCAAAAATAGTAAGTTCTCCACTTTTAGTTGCTACTAACTTTATTATTTAATCAATTTCATTTGAAACCACTTTGACTTATCCATAAATAGTAAATTCACCACTTCTTGTTGCAACCACTTTATTATTTAAATAATTATCTTTGCAACCACTTTAAGTACTCATTATTTAAATAATTTCTCTTTACTCACAACTTTTTGTTGCAACTAACTTTTCTATAATTAGTCAATTCATAACTTCTTTTCCCTTAACTAACTTATTTTTGCAAACACTTTATTATTTAATTTATTTATTGATCAACCACTTTGACTATTAAATCTTCTCATCACAACTACTTTACCATAATTACCAAACTCACAACTTCTTGTTGCAACTAATTTATTTTCAATTATTTTCTTAATGCAAAAACTATACCCATAATTAACTTCTAGTTTCACCCACTTTGACTAGTCAACTTATTTTAGGAGTTTCTAGAATAATTTGACTTATTTGACCTTCTAGGGGCCTCTAGATAACTCACGAGGGTTCTCCAACTTCACAGGGACATAACTCTCTAACCGTGAGGAGTTCTACGACGTTACACATATCACCAGAAATGGCATGACATGTACTACCCATCTAGAATAGTCTTACCTGCATATACATTGATATTCATTACATTATTCCTCAACCAAACTTGGGTTCCTTATCCATACCTCTAGAGCTATCAAAATGTGCTATCGAACATACTCAAAGGTTGACATCAATCTCTAAGGGTTGAAATCAATCTACAATATCATTCTCCAACGGTTGACATAAATGAAAACCAACAATCCAAACCAATTGTCCATCAATCTAAACCAAATATATGACATAATGAAAATTCCAAGAAGATGTGGTTTGAAGAAGCCAGTCCCGAGGGTTGTCTAGATGTGAAACCAAATGTTAAGAACCAAATATCAAAATAGCATAAAAACCTGAGAATAAGTACTCAATGATAAATTCAGATAATAAGACTCTTCAAGGGGGGAACCTACTTATACATATGAATTCACAAATAAAAGATGATTCCAAATGAAAAGGTCTCCTTGGTATATATAGGAGACTAGGAGGTACAATTACAACTAATGGACCCAAGCCGACATAAATAAAATAAAAATACTAATGTAGTATGCCCCAATTAAGGGGTAATGTGCCATGAATTAGGGATTAACAATGAGAGAACAAAGAAACTATGCGGGAAGAATACCCACAATTTTTTGTCAATTTTGAAGAAAATAGAAATTAAAAAAAAAATGCAAGAGTCCATTTTTTGGCAACTAGAGTTATGAAACTACATCTCAAAAATTATGGATACCTATGCTGACAACCACAATAAAATAATGGTGTATCCCGATCGACTAAGAGCAGTGAAGGGGGAACATTCCTTGGGTCAACAGGTTGATAGAAGCAAGAGATTATGGTTGGAACTGTTGTTGGAGTTATAAAATTGTAGAATTTATTTTTCCTAAGTATCATGATGTACATTGTATATGGTTTTTGGCATCATTTAGTGCACCAAGAATAGTGAAAAAATGTAGGGGAGGGAGAATGTAACATCCTCACTATAATCCCTGGTTTAATTAATGCATAATATAGATATGAATGTGGTTATGGACAAATGATGTAATATATGAATTGTATTTTATGTTTTAAATAAATAAAATGTGATACCAACTACTAAGGGATATGGAAAAGGATGGGGATGAGATTTCCACAAGAGAGAGGAGTGTTTAAGAGAGGTCGATTAGGGAAATTATTTATGGGCATTAATCCAAAGCCCATATTTCCTAATTTTATTATCATTTGGGACAACTTGTTTTCTGGTTAAGTGTATGAGAGCCTAATAATTGAATACCTATAAGAGTATAGGTATATAAAGTAACACCCCATATTTATTGGGGAGCACGGGGATGTAGTACACTCAACATTGGGTAGAGTGAGTGGTCATCTGTCTTGGGAAAATAGAGAAAATTTGTATGGGAAGAACATTCAACAAAAACAATATTATCAACAAAATTATTGGTTTAGATTTCAATTATCAACCTATCTACGAGAGTAAAACTATCATGCACAATAGAAATACAATAAAATATTATTATTTTTCATTTACAATAAAAAAAATAACATATATAATGTTATTTCCCAATACCAACAAACAACAAACCAATAGAAATAAATATTCAACATTCAAAATAGTAAAACACCAATGAAATGCATCATCATACAAACTCAGTTAAATGAGAAAAAGTAGAACTTATCTATTATCAAGATTTAGTTCCAAGAAGCTAAATAACGTAGAGAAATTTTTTACCCAACCATAACCTCTATTTCACTTAACCTTTCTACAAAAATCCACCCCCTAAGCTAGGCTATGATACCACTAGGGAGAATAAGGATATTTACAAGGTAGCCACTCCATATCAGGAAAGGATATTATGAACCAAGTGTCTCACTATGTATATTATAGAAAAAGTAGCTCTCTGGAACCCCCAATATTGGCCCCACACAACACAAGGTGGTCTTTCTTCTCTACTCATAAATCCCTCATAAGTATCCTCCCTCTAGTGTTATTCAGTGTGTGCATAGATGGGTCCAAGATAATGTCCATTATCCTCCAGCACAATTCTCTTGTCTCTTGACTCTTCTCTAGATTTTAATGGCTTCCTCTCATGGATATTTCATCACATAGAATGGTAGCCTACTTGGCTTCCAAACCAAAACTTTCTCTTTCTTTCTTTTCCTTCTTCTCCTTGAATTCTCTTCCTCTTACCCATTCACATTCTCCTTTCCAAGAATTATCTTCCTCTAATAAATTTCTTTATGGGGTGTTACTTTCTTTATGGTAGTGTTACTTTGTTCTCTTTTTCACTACTCTACATAGTCTCCCCTTCACTCGCTATGCTCGAGTGTCATAATCCACCTAGAAAATGGTCCATGTATTAGCAAAATTTCCTTCTAATCAAAATGACTACATCTCATAAATTTGACTTGACCAAAATAATGCATGTCTCCTTAGAATGACAAAGGATTCAACCATTCAACTCCAAAAGAATGGTTTCCGATGAATACAATTATCAGTCTATGAGAAAATTCTACCTCTCTCGGAATGGTCTCACTCTCAACAAAATCATCTATGACCAACAATACATGCAGGTACCAAATGACCTCCCAGTCATTCATGTGGGTGCTAAGATGATATCCTATCCATCCACATTGGTTCAACATGACTATATACATTCAAACACCTACCAAATGTTGTCTTACATTCATACCATTCCAAGAATGAATTTCTCCCCATGTCTTCTTGCCATCCACATTCATGCAAGAATGAATGAATCCCCCCAATGGAATTTTTCTCCCCATTTCTCATTCATCCTCCTATTGTGTGTGAACTGATTTCCAAGAAAATGAGAGTAAATCTAGGAGTGTAATCATCCCACTCCCTATCTATAAATTTTCATGTATATTCGACTAGAACAATTCATCACAATATATATTATAATATTTTGAAATCTTAGATTATGTAATTTACTTCCTTATATCCTAAGATTAATTATTGCTAGATTATTAATCAGATTTATGAAAATAAATAAAATGTGAAAATAAGAGAATAATAAAATGTACGCACCATACACACAATTAAAAAAAATATGTATCCTAGGAAACCAAATAAAAGAGAAAACTCATCTAGAAGGTGAGGCCTATGATTTTCTCTCTTTTCTTTAGTTATGAAATGAAAATACAAAGAAAGAGGCACTCAATGTGGAGTTTCCTTTGACACTATGGCCTAAGAGTATGCTACAATATCTTATTCATCCTCTATTATTCTCTCAAATTGACCAATAGATTCCATGTTCAAATATGGAACAATTATAATGCTAAGAACAAAACCCTTTCTCCTCCAAGTAGCTTGATATTTAACATAGTCTTATCGTTGTCTAGAGTTTTGGTTTTTTCATCCTCAACCCTGAACTAGTGATAAGGTTTTGGAACTTATCGAATATTCTTTAAATTACACACGTGGATATCCCCACATGTGTGATTAGTGGGGGTTAATGTGTCATCCACTCATACCATGGTCATCAACTAGGTAGGTCAACTTGTGGGAGACATAACTTTCACAAACAAGCTCCAAATGAGGTGATCTACACATTGTTCGAAAGGTATTAGTGTGTAAAAAAACATGAAGGGGTTGGTAGATATTGTCACAAATTTTTGACCCAAAAAAAAAATCCTTTTGATGCCTGAAATTGGCTCTAGAAGGTCCCAGGTCCCAAATCTCCAAACTAGGACTTGCCACTAACATAGGCCCTACAAGCCAATTCCTCCAATTTTTCCACCAGAAGGTACAAAGACAGATGAAAAATTATACAAAAATCCATTATGGATCATACCTCCTCATTTAGGGAGGCCTTTAGTCCCAAAAGTCTTTTACTGAATGAGGTGAGGAGATCTTTCCTCTACCTTCTCCCTGGAGTACCATTTTATCTTGCATGGAAGTTTTCCTTTCAATCCAATATAACAAAGGTCATGCTACCCCCATATGGTAGTTTTGGAATTCTTCTACAAATCTATATCTTCTACCATCTCTACCTAATCTTCTAGTGCTAAGTACTCTATGCTAGGTAGGACTTGCTCTTCAGATTCCTACCTCCAACATGGAAGGCTCACAGTTTCAAATTCTCCACATTCACCTCTAAGTAAATGTGCATATACACTGGTAGACTAAGTCTATTGGAATTATCACCCATCATCTCCAATAATTCAAAAGGGCCATACCAGAGAGCCTTGATATTTTTACGAAGAACTTGTAGTGTTTCCTTTTTCAGTTGTAACCAAAATATGTCTCTTACTCTAAATGATTTCTCTTTTATGTGTTACTCATGTCAGGACTTGTACCTTTCCTACGACTTATTCGACATCTCCTATACATGAAAATATATTTTACTAATCTTTTCAACAAAAAATTATACTTTTAATGCTTCTCTAATAATGTCTTCCTTCACTCCTCCCTTCTCACCATATACACCATCCAAGGGAGAATGTGTCAAATACCCAAAGAAAGTTTCAAAATGGGACTTACCAATAGAAGTATGGATTTCTCTATTATAAGAGTGTTGAATGTAGATCATATTTCCATCCTAGGTCTTTGGGTGCATATGATTGTATCCCCTCAAAAGTTGAACCAAAGTCCCATTGACTGCCTATATCTTCCCATCTATGTTTTGATGGAATGTTGTAGATATATTCAACTTAGTGTCCATATTTTCCTAAATTATAGTCCAAAAGGAACTAAGAAAGATATTATCCCTATCTTATATTATTCCCCTTGGTATCCCAAATTGCACCCTGATATATTCAAGGAACATGTTTGTTTCTTCTTGTCCCTTGATGGTCTTTTTACAAGGCATAATAATGCGCATATTGGAAAACATATCAACTACCACAAATAGATAGTCATGTCCTTTATTGTTTGTTGGAAAAACACTCACAAAATACATGGAAATTATTTCCAAAGGTTGAATGGGTACAAGTAAGGGACAATATAGACATTGCTTCCTTTTGTTGGGCTTGTTGTTAGAACAAAGGATGCATCCTCTAATATACAGAACTAATATACATAACTGCATTTTGGATTTTATCTAAGGCTTGGTCTCAAGGAGTCAAAGGGCTTAATCTTTTTCATTTTAAATGAGCTTATAATATACCAATGAAACATCTATGATGAGTTTCTATTTGATGGTATGCTTATCTATTTTAAAATATATACCAATTTTTTGTTTAATATTTGGTTTATGAAAATGTATCCATATCCAAGCTTTTGCAATACGAGTGTACCCATTTTGTATCATGGGATTTAAATGCATTGGGACAATGTCCTATACGTTGTGTTAGTTGGAAAAAAAAAGTTGACAGTCCACTCATTTCGAGTTAAGAGTCTGAGCAGTGGATGTACTCAAATCATTCATGACAAGTTTTAAACCCCATAGCTGAGACCTCCTTATGTTTGTTTTGATAGCATGGGCTCTCTGCTTATTTTCTTTTCATGGGATCCATTCAGACTTATCCCTCTTGCCTCTGTCGTCTAAAACCATAGTGAACTTTGGTCACCCTCTGTTTCCATCTGTTCAAGCCCTTATGGCCCCCATCATCTGAGTTGAGCCGAATGGCTCCCAAACCTTGCTACTATGTGATGACGCAAGTGAAGACCTTAAAAGTCAGGGTTGGGTTGTGTTTCTCAAGAAATTATAGGGTTATAACTTACAAGTGGCCCAAGATTTTTCCCTTACATCCAACAAATGCAGAGCCAAAGTGGGTGATATTCAATTGGAAATCACCGAGGAATTTCTGAGTGAGGCAACAGGCCTCCCCCTCACTGGCCAAAAATGGTTTAAAAATTCAAAGCTGGACAAGGTACCATGGAGTCTATTCATCACCTCCCGAAAAATTCAATGTTGTGACAAAGGTATGCCACTCTCTTTGTTGAAGGATAGATGGCATGGTTTATTGGCAGTGTTAAGGCAATTTGTTACTTGTGAAGGCCGCTACAGCCTCGTCTTCCTCTACCACATAAGGTTACTCATGCATCTTATCGGTTTCCAATTAAACATGCCATTTTACTTATTATGGAGCTTGTATAAAATGTCAAAGAGATATTAAAGGTAGAACTTGGATTCTAGCTTATTTCACCATGGTTTGATTAAGTTATTGTTAGTCCATCATTTGAAACTACTTGGTGACGATTGGGATGCTTTCGTAAATCACAATGGCTTTGTTATAGTAAACCTTGTAGAGACTTCGGTGGTTGATAAACCTATGCTAGAGAAGCCTCTTTTTCCCTCTAGTGACAGACTAGTTTTCTAGTGTGAAAACCCTTGTGAAAGGGCTACGCTCGACCAATCTGTGTGTGAGCAACAGGCTATCATGTCTAAGCCTGTTAAAATTCCTAAGTGTGAACAAGCCATCGACCATAACCTTAACATCAAATCCACCAGTGGAAACCCTTCCAAACAATCAAAGAAAAATCGAGACATGCAAGGGTTTAATAACAAGAGGGCTGGGAGAATAATTTTGAGGAGCCTACAAAATAGATCAAAATCTCATGTGAGCTCGATCGAATCGATGGAGGTCCATGAGAGCTATGATTCTGAGATTGAAAAATTCTTGGCAGTTGAAGACCCAAATCACTCTAAATCGAATCTCATTCAAGCTTTTGATTATGTGAATAACTTGCCAGCATTCCTGAAGCACAACAAGGATTTTCTAGGAATTAAACTCGATCAAAGGCCGACAGTGGATAGTGGCAGTGTTTTAACACACAGTCATATGCTTCCTCAACCATTTTCCCCTGCTGCAAATTGTGAAGTGTGTTTACATTGGATAGGTTTGTATTATACAAACATCCCCTTCCCTCAAGAAAACATCAAGGCTCTTATGGCTCATATCCGCTCATTAACAATTGAAAACCATGAGCTCAAGATCAATGCACAAAGGCAAGGAAAACGTTGGAAAAGGACTGGAAATATCATAATAAAAAATGTTGATAGTGTCAAAGCCGTGATCAACTCTGATATTTTGTGATTCGAATTTGGTTATCAGTTTGAATGGTAAGATTGGTTTTTATCTTATTTGTGTTTTTATTGTTATTTTTCTAATTAATATAGAGTGATTTAGATTTATTTTGTTAATAATAAGATTGGCTACAAAATTGAGAGATTTTGTAGCCAAGTCAATTCTCATATAAAATTTGGAAAATGTTAGTTAAATAAACATCTAATTTGTTTATTTTGTTTTCTTTCAGGATAGGATGTATCTTGTGGTGATCTCGTAATATGGAGCATTGCTGGACTTAGTCAATTAATCACTTCTTTTGGCTTATTTTGTAAATCAAAACAAAAAACTTGTATAATTTTGAAGATACAGTTTGATATTGAGTGGCTTTTTTTAGACCCTCTATATTTGTAACTTTTAGATCCTTTTGATATATGATCCTATCTTAGACGATAGGATGCTTAGCTTACATGAACTCTTTAAATAATCTGATTTTGTAATGGAAGACATATTGGCTAAGAGAAAAATATGGACGATTGATTCCAGAACTTAATGAAACATCATTCATGCATTTTGGCTTTAGCTCTTGTTTATAATGTTGTCATCTATGTTTTGTTAATACTTCTACATATATAGATATGATATATTTAAATTAAGTAATCTGTGATGTGTAGGATTGTTATAGTAAAAATATCATCTATAATTTGCTTCTCAAAATATAAATGCTGTGATCATAGTTTCAGTTAGAATGATAGGTTTTATCTTTCAATTTTAATTGAAAAACAAAATGAATAGGTTACTTTCAGATTTATCTTACAGTAATCATGTATAATTATGAGATCACAGGTTTTTGTTTGTGTGTCCGCTTCAGTCATTAAAACCCAAACTGCCAACACGTGTTATGGATTTATTTAGAACATTCATAAGGTTCATTGCAGGTTTCCCTCTTGGACGTGGTAGTTAGACGTTCTCTACTCATGCAGATGCTTGGATACACATCACTAACTCACTTGCAGGTTAGCTCATTTGTATTTTTCTGTCATTTACTTATCATTGAAACTCAAATGTATGGTTCAGCTTTTGACTATCCACACGTTTATGTTTCATTGTATTTGTTTTTCTTGTATTAGCTTAGATTTATAAAGGAAAAACAAAAAATATTTTTTTATGTGCTTTCTTTATCTTCTTCCTAGAAGCAATCATTCTACACATTGATTTTCATAAGTTTCGATTAAAACTTGCAGTTTGTAAATCATGTACATAAGTAATATTTGTAAATCTTCTATTTAAATATATCTACAACAGTTACATTATACATATGTGTGTGTGTGTGTATATATATATATATATAGTGATTAGTAATTAGTTAGTTATTTTGTTTCTTTTATTTGTTTCTTTTAGGACTTTTAGATTGGTTAATGGAGCCATTAAACCCGTCGAAATGGGTTACACCAAACGAATTGGGTTATTTAGACAACCTCGGACCAGACTCGTTCTTTTAGTTGACGAACAGTCAATTTCGCCCACCAAAAAATGACGCTAGAAGGAGGGCCTGAATACAATTGATGGCACGTGGAGGTTGAAAAAATCCACTCCCACACACTCGCTCCCCTATAGTAACATGTAGTCACTCAAACAACAGTGTTACTTATGAAACAACAAATACCTCAAACGAAAATCCTAAGATTCCCATTGATCAAGTAACACCAAATCCTCAAGGGGTCGACATACAAGAAATAGTTCGTCAGTCACTCTTAAGGGCACATAGTGCTTTGGCCCATATTAGACAACCTAGTAGGCCTCTCAATCAAGCTTTAGATTTCTCGGATATCCAAGAGAAACTTGAAGGAACTGGTCTACGTTTAGATCCTTTAGGAGATAATACCACAAATCCTGACCATACCCCTACTCTTGGAGCCGAAGGATTTGGTATTCCACCTTCCCCACCTTATTCATCTCCTTCCTCTTCAGGAGGAGAGTCATCTGACGAAGGAAGTTCTTCATCTGAACCATATCAAACTTGGACACCACTTACACCCATGGAAAACCAAAACAATATCGCTAAACCTTGGCTCGATCAAGATGTTGTGCCTGTACCTGGACCCCAACACCCTTTACCAAAAAACCCAGAGAAATGGTTACCTAAGTTCTATTCAGATTCTAAAAAAATCGTTGAGGATCACATAAATAAATTCATGCTATCCATTAGACTCCAAACTGTAGAACATGAAGATTTAGTATGTAGACTTTTTCCTTACACGTTTGAAGGCAATGCCTCTACATGGTATTTCGCCCAAAAACCTCACACCATTGTATCTTGGGACAAATTCGAGACCTGTTTTCTAGAGAAGTTCAGAGATGATAAATCTTCGGAAGTCTTAGTAATGGAATTCTCCAGCTTAAAGATAAACCCTAAGGAGAAAGTAAAAGATTTTAATCAAGGGTTACTCATGTTAAAAAATCGAATCCCCGTTGATTCAATGCCCGCAAAAAACCTTATTGTAGCATATTACACAGAAGCTCTACACAATAATATAGCAATTTGGGTTAAAAGGTCTAAGAAGTCAATGTTATTGGAAGCCTTCGAGGAGGTGAGCCAAATCGAAAAAGTTATTTTGAGCTTGAAAGATAATCTTAGTAATGAGGCAGAATTAACCCCATCTTCTAAGAAGAAAATAGAAATTCTTCCTAGGCCTCCCCAAACTAAAACCCAATCAGAAACCTCAAACTTAGAAAGTTTACAAAAGGTTGTCCAAAAATTATCGAATCAAGTTGTAGACTTGAGGAGATCGGCTGAAGAAGCATCTTCAAGAAAAGGAAGTTACAAACCTCCTTTTAGAAAACCTTTTTCCCCCAAACGGCCTTATCCGACCCCTGAGGGTCTGAATTTTGAAAGCTTGCAATATGCTCTACAAACTATCCTTGAAGAACATGATAACTTAGTTCCCCCTAATAATTTTGAAGACGTGGTTGAAGAAGAAGTAGTTGAAGAAGAGGAGTCACCTCCCAATGTCTTCGGACATTTTTTCGATAATATTTTTCAATCCAATTTTGAAACTGTCCATCCTTACAACACTAGAAGCAAAGCACAAAGTAAACCCTCCTCCGAAATAAGTACTAATGTGCCTAAAAAACAATTGAAACAAGATGAAACAAAACAGAATTTAGCAGCCCCAAGTTTAGAGTATGATTTGATTGAAGACCTAAAGAAACTTAAGGATAATATTTCTATTTACGAACTTTTGAAATTCCCTCTTCTTCTGTATAAAATGCTTCAGAACATCGCAGAAAATAATAAAAACAACAACTTGAACAACAAAAAAATTGCAGAAATAAGTTCTAAAACAACTCAAAAGGTCCCTACTAAAACAACACCTGAACCCCCAAATAAAAGGTATCTCACTGGAAAAACTGTATCAAATGTAGATAAAGTAATTTCAGGGACAATGGCTAAAACGCAGCAAAATTCTGTTGTTAATACTCGCAAAAATGTCCCACCTTTCTTATTAACTTTTGAAATTTTCAATAGAAATGTACATAATTGCATGGTAGATTTCAACGCATCATCAAATGTGATGCCCTTGTCTATTTTCCAAAAAATCAATGCTAAAGTTCAGCCTTCTAGTCTTAAAATCATTCAGCTCAATCAAACGAATGTTAAGGTAATTGGTGAACTAGAGAACGTGCTTGTTAGGTTGTCTTCTAATCCTAAAGTTCACCAGATTATTGGCATCATTGTTGTTGACATCCCTGAGGTCTATGGTTTATTTTTTAGCAGGGATTGGTCTGAGAAACTACATGGGTACTTTGCAACAGATTGGTCTCATTTGTGGCTACCAAAAAATGGAAAGCCAAACAAAACTAGGATTAACCATGAACGTTACCTCAAGCACACTGTGACGGATTTGAATGACGCTAATGAACCATTTACTGCTTCCACTAATTCACTTGAAATGTAGGGAATGAACGCCTTCTTCGGTAACTTCATGGATGAAACCTCCCCCATCACCGATCCGGAATAACAGTCGGAGCTCATGACATGTACTCAGTTAGCAGCTTTACCAAATGTTCCAAACACTGCCGACAAAGCTCAGATATGGTCACTTTACTTCGATGGATCCAAATCCAAAGAAGGATCTGGTGCAAGATGTGTACTCATCGACCCGACAGGTAATAAAACCTTTATCGTCTATCAACTAGAGTTTGAATGTACCAACAACACCACCGAATACAAGGCACTTTTACAAGGACTCAAGAAAGATGTAGATATGAACGTAAAGAACTTAATCATATTCTGTGATTCATAAATTGTGGTCGAGCAGGTAAGAAATTCCATACATTGCCTATCACCACACTTGAAAAGTTACCAAACTGAGGTGTGGAATCTAATGCACAAATTTTCCACATTTAACATCAATTCCATTCCTAGATTAAACAATTATGAGGATGATTTGTTAGCTAACGTCGCTTCTAAACTTTTGCCCACAGAAGGTCTTTCTCCAAATTCATTTTCAATTGAGTTATTGTTCAAAACATCGATCCTAGACAACGTCACAAATTGGAGAGTGTTTGATGATGATCAATAGATCATCAGTTTTTTGCACATGGAGGACACCTTCCAAGGTGCAGTTATCGATGAAGGCACTCACGATGAAAATCTCTGCAATTTCATGGTAGTATCAGAGCCGAGGTCTCCCAAATCAGCATCTGATCTGGTAAACTCTATTCTTAAATCTGTGGTAAGACAAGAGAAGTTTTATGATTTGCATGATAAATTCAGAAAATTGGTAAATTGTAAAACAAACGGTTCTTCCTTGACTCATGAAAAGGTAAATCTAGGGACTAAATATAATCCACAATATATCAATCTAGGAAAGGGATGTTTTGAGCAAGAGCGGTCAACTTTTATAAAAATGTTTAGAGAAATCAAGGATGTCTTTGCTTGGAAATATGATGATTTAAAAACTTTTGACCCTAATATAATACAACATATCATCCCCATGAAACCCCAAACTCAACCTTTTCAGCAGAGGATGAGAAAGATGCACCCTAAGTTGGAACCAACAGTCAAGAAAGAACTAAATAAATTATTGAACACAAATATAATATTCCTAGTAAGACACACACGATGGGTGTCTAATCTAGTTCCTGTAAGGAAGAAAAGTGGTGAAATTCGACTCTGTGTCGATTTTCGTAACATGAATCGAGCATCTGACAAAGACAATTATACTGTTCCTCCAATGGAACAAATTCTTCAGCAGGTATCTGGTTCCGAAAGACTATCACTGCTAGACATTTTTTTGGGATACAACCAAGTCCTCATGTCTCCCCCAGACCAGTTGAAAACCTCTTTTCGTACCCCACGGGGTACTTACGCCTACAGGAAAATGTCTTTTGGGCTTATAAATTCCGAGGCCACTTTTTCAGAGAGAAATGGATATTTCTTTTCATGGTCTCATAAATCAATCCATAGTGGTCTATCTTGGTGACGTTACTGTTTTCTCCAAAAACAAGAAAGATCACTTGTCTCACCTTAGGTCTGTACTAGAACGATGCCACGAGTACGACATATCTCTCAACCCTAAGAAGTCTATCTTTGCAGTGGAGCAAGGAAAACTTCTCAAATTCATAGTATCCAAATATGGGATGATCATCGATCCTGAAAGAACTCAATCCATTGCCAAACTTCCTCGCCCCTCCTCCAAAACATCTATGCAATCATTTTTAGGCCAGATCAATTTTGTCAGAAGGTTTGTCCCGAGTTTCTCAGAAATGGTAAGGCCATTGAAAAACTTAATTAAAAAGGATGTTCAGTATCGTTGGGGACCACAAGAAAATCAATCTTTTGATTCTATCAAAAAATCCATAGTGGAAGCCCCTTCCTTAATGAGTCCTGATTTCTCACAAGATTTCACTCTTTATACTTTTGCCTCTGACCGATCTTATGTCATTGTTTTGACCCAAAAGAATGTTGAAAGAAATAAAATCCCCATTGCCTTTATGAGCTTAGTCTTCAAATGAGCAGAGCTTAACTACCCGGTTGTAGATCAACAGACTTATGCAGTTTTCAAGGCAATGAAACATTTCCGATCATATTTGCTGAAATCCAGAACTAAAGTCATTGTACCTTATCTTGCTGTCAGAAACTTGTTAGTACAAAAGGAATTGGGTGAAAAATGAGAAAACTGGATGACATCGTTACAAGAGTATGACCTCGAAATTACCCCTGCACAAGTTGTCAAAGGTCAAGGTCTATGCAAACTAGTGGTTGATTCGGTTGAAGAGAAACAGAGTCAAATTAATGTCTTAATTGTAAATTAGTGTAGTCAAAATTAGATCTATTGTACACAAGTTGTTGCTAATTCTTGGTTTGATGATATTACATTTTATCTAAGACACAGTTCTTCTCCTCGCCATCTCAATCCAAAAAATAGAAGAGCATTAAGACTAAAATCTACACCTTTCCAGCTGGTAAATGACGTATTATTCCATAAGAATTTTGATAATGTCCTCATGCGTTGTTTGGAAAGAGATGAAGCAGAGAAAGTATTATCTGAATTTCATGCAGGTGAAGCTGGTGGGCACTTCAGTGGAGACACCATTGCTCACAAAGTATTAAGAGATGGGTACTATTGGCCCATGTTGTTCAAAGATGTCCGCGCATTATGTTGTAAATTCATAATATGCCAAAAGGATGTTGGACGAGTACAAAATGAAGCATTCCCTTTGCAACCTGTTTTGGTAGATTCACCTTTTTAGCAGTGGGGTCATGACATCATAGGGTCAATTAAACCCACTTCCTCACAACAACATAAATACATCATTACAACAACAGATTATTTTACCAGATAGTCCAAGGCTGCACCACTAAAAGTGGTAAACACTAATCAGGTAATATCTTTACTTAACTCAAACATCATTACTAGATTCGGTATTCCCAAATGTTTGGTATTCAATAATGCTTCCTACTTTTCATCCCTCGATATGAGTGTTTTTTCTTTAGAAAAGGGGATCAAACTGAAATATTCTTCAATCTATTACCCCCAAGGAAACGACTTAGCAGAATTGACAAACAAAAACCTGATCAAGATCATCAAGAGGACAGTTTATGAAAACCACAAGAATTGGCACAACACGCTTTTTAATGCACTCTGGGCTGATAGGGTGACTCTAAAAACCTTTGTTGGTAATTCTCCTTTCTTTCTCGTCTACGTAAGAGAAGAAATTATCTCTCCTCATGTTCTACTTCCCTCTCTGCAATTATCGCAGAAAGTTCAGGAAGAAGATTGTCCTCCTCTTGAAAGTCGAATTAATGCTTTGTTGAAACTAGAGCAAGTAAGAGCACAAGCAAAAGAGAGATTAGATCAACATCAACATATTGTGAAAGGTTGGTTTGATGAAAACTCTGCTTCAGATAGAAACTTCGAGATAGGAGATTTGGTTCTCAAGTGGGATAAACCTCACGAAGGGAAAGGAGAACACTCCAAGTTCCAGAACCTTTGGTTGGGGCCCTTCGTAATCACTGAAAAACTAGGTCCCAGCTCTTTCCACCTACAAAATTTAGAGGGACATCTAGACACCTTCCCGATGAATGGCCAAGCTCTCAAGAGGTATTTTTTGTGATAATCCTAGATCCACATTTTGTACATATTTTTCTGTTTTGATTTATTTTTATTTTTTTATTTCGGTTCTTTTCATTTTGTTTGTTTTCACTGCTTTCTGGTTAAACTTATGTCTGTGTCGCCTTTTAATTCGTGAAGGGAAACCAGAATGCATCATTATGAAGAAATGGTTAAGGTATTTTCAAGAGCATCAATGCTGTGAATTGTTGGAACATAGACTGGCTAAAAGAAAAATTTATGTTCGAATCAGGTTCCCTGGTCTCACTTTATAATTATGAGCAGACACGGCCATCTTTAAATATTTTTACGTTGTCCCTGCTTTTAAAGAAAGAGAATCAAGTATGCCTTCTTGTCCTAGAAAAAATAGTTTCATCAGAAAACTAATTTCATATCATAATGAAGTTTATCAAGCACAAAAGTTAAAGGCTTAAAAATAACAAGTGTTCTAAATACTGAAATTTTTCAGCATCACCCCACTCTTCTGAATATCTTTAAATTTATATCAGATTGTAAATAATTTTTCAAGAGTTGTGGGAAGTGTTTGTCAACTCACCGGGATACTAAACAGGTCTGCTAGAAGTGGGAAAATGCATGCATGATACCAAGACAACTTCGTCGAGGTACCGAACAGGCCTGCTGGCAGCGAAGCAATGTCAGATTCAAGAAAAGTATCAGGTATAAATTTTGATATTGGCCTTAAGTATCCTTCATTTTGAATTGAAATTTCTTGTACAAGGTAGAGGCATCAGAGTGGGTTAATTGACATCCCTGCCAAGGCTATGGATGCCTGTTGGCAGCAGTGGCCCCATCAACAGTATCAGAGCCATGGACTTGAACATCGTTTCTCTCGTAGTTATAATTTGACATCAGATTTCATTTGAACAGGAAGATATATGAAGTTGGACTGTGTAATTATTGTTGAGATGCTTGATGTCCTTCAACTATTCTTTGATCTGTAATCATTCTAAGCAGTCCTAACATGAACTCATCGGTGATGTAGAGATAACTTCTTCTCCTAGAAAGTCGCCATTGTTGGCAACCCTACATATTTTGTGCTTTTAAAGTGACAAATGAAAATTCTTGTAGCTGCCTACACCTCATCTTGTAAATATTGCTATTTGAAGGTGACTAGTCGGTTGTAAAAAGGATGTTTTGATTGTTCATTTCATTTTTATTTGTTTTCATGCTTGATTCATGACTGTAAGCATGAATCAAGCAAATTGAAACTCAAGTTGCATTTTGATTTTTATCTAAGTCTTGGTCTCAAGGAGTCAATGGGATTATTTTTTTTCATTTTAAATGAGGTTATCATATACCAATGAAACACCTATGATGAGTTGCTATTTGATGGTATGCTTATATCTTTTAAATGATATACCAATTTTTTGTTTAATATTTAGTTTATGAAAATGTTTCCATATCCTAGCCTTTGCAATATGAGTGTACCCATTTCGTATCATGGGATTTAAACGCATTGGGACAGTGTCCTGTACGGTGCGTTAACTGGCAAAAAAGAGTTGACAGGCCACTCATTTCGAGTTAAGATTTTGAGCAGTGGATGTACTCAAATAATTCATGACAAGGAATGTTTAAACCCCATAGCTGAGACCTCCTTATGTTTGTTTTGATAGCACGGGCTCTCTTCTTATTTTCTTTTCATGGGATTCGTTCAGACTTGTCCCTCCTACCTCTATCATCTAAAACCACAGTGAACTCTAGTCGCCCTGAGTTTCCATCTATTCAAACCCTTATGGCCCCTGTCATATGATTTGAGCCAAATGGCTCCCAAACCTTACTACTATGTGATGAGGCGAGTGAAGACCTTAAAATTCATGGTTGGGTTGTGTTTCTCAAGAAATTCCAGGGTTATAACTTACAAGTGGCCCAAGAGTTCGCCCTTACATTCGACGGATTCAGAGCCAAAGTGGGCAATATTCAATTGGAAATCACCAAGGAATTTCTGAGTGAGGTAAGAGGCCTCCCCCTCACCGGCCAAAAATGGTTTAAAAATTCAAAGCTGGATGAGGTACCATGGAGTTTGTTCGTCACCTCCCGAAAAATTAAATGTTGTGACAAAGGTATGCCACTCTCTCTGTTGAAGGATATATGGCATGGTTTATTGGTAGTGTTAATTCAATTTGTTACTTGTGAAGGACGCTACGGCCTCGTCTTCCTCTACCAAATAAGGTTACTCATGCATTTTATTGGTTTCCAATTAAACATGTCATTTTACTTATTAAGGACCTTGTATAAAATGTCAAAGATATATAAAAGGCAGAACTTGGAATCTAGCTTATTTCACCATGGGTTGATTAAGTTACTCTCAGTCCATCATTTGAAACCACTTGGTGATGATTGGGATGCTTTCATAACTTGCAATGGATTTGTTATAGTAAACCATGTATTGACTCGAGTGGTTGATAAACCTATGCTAGAGAAGCCTCTTTTTCCCTCCAGTGACAGGCTAGTTTTCTTGTGTGAAAACCCTTGTGAAAGGGCTACACCCGATAAGTCTGTTTGTGAGCAGCAGGATGTCAGATCCAATCTTGTTAAAATTCCTGAGTGTGAACAAGTTGTCGACCACAACCTTAACATCAAATCCACCAATGGAAACCCTTCCAAACAATCAAAGAAAAATTGAGACATGCGAGGGTTTAATAACAAGAGGGTTGGGAGACTGATTTCGAGGAGCCTACGAAATAGATCAAAAGCTCATGTGAGCTCAATCGAATCGATCGAGGTCCATGAGATCTCTGATTCTGAGATTGAAAAATTCCTGACAGTTGAAGAACCAAATCACTCTAAACTAGATCTCATTCAAGCTTTCGATTATGTGAATAACTTGCCACCGTGCATAAAGCACAACAAGGATTTTCTAGGAATTAAACTCTATCAAAGGCTGACAGTGGATAGTGGCAGTGTTTTAACACACAGTCATGTGCTTCCTCAACCATTTGCCCCTGCTGTAAATTGTGAAGTGTGTTTACATTGGCTAGGTTTGTATTATACATACATCTTCATCCTTCAAGAAAATATCAAGGCTCTTACAGCTCAAAACCACTCATTAACAATTGAAAACCGCAAGCTCAAGATCAATGCACAAAGGCAAGGAAAACGTTTGAAAAGGACTGGAAATATCATAATAAAAAACAATGATAGTGTCAAAGCCATGATTAACTCTGAGATTTTGTGATTCGAATTTGGTTATCAGTTTGAATGGTAAGATTGGTTTTTATCTTATTTGTGTTTTTATTGTTATTTTTCTAATTAATATAGAGTGATTTAGATTTTTGTTGTCAATAATAAGACTAGCTACAGAATCGAGAGATTTTGTAGCCAAGTCAATTCTCATATAAAATTTGGAAAATGTTAGTTAAATAAACATCTGATTTGCTTATTTCATTTTCTTTCAGGATAGGATGTATCTTGTGGTGATCTCATCAGATGGATCATTGTTGGACTTAGTTAATTATTCACTTCTTTTGGCTTATTTTGCAAATCAAAACAAAAAAACTTGTATAATTTTGAAGATACAGTTTGATATTGAGTGGCTTTTTAAGACCCTCTATCTTTGTAACTTTTAGATCCTTTTGAGACCTGATCCTATCTTAGAATATGGTATGATTAGCTTACATGAACTCTTTAAATACTCTGTATTTTGTAATAGAAGACATCTTGACTGAGAGCAAAAGATGGACGATTGATTCCAGAACTTAATGAAACAACATTCATGCATTTTGGCTTTAGCCTCCTGTTTATAATGTTGTCATCTATGTTTTGTTAATACTACTGCATATATAGATCTGATATCTTTAGATTAAGTAATATGTGATGTGCAGGATTGTTATATTATAAATACCATTGATAATTTGCTTCTCAAAATATAAATTCTATGATCGTAGTTTCAGTTAGAACGATAGGTTTTATTTTTCAATTTTAATTGAAAAACAAAATGAACGGGTTACTTTCAGATTTATCTTACAGTAATCATGTATAATTATGAGATCACAGGTTTATGTTTGTGTCTTTTCTTTAGTCATTAAAACCCAAACTGCCAACACATGTTATGGATTTATTTAGAACAATCATAAGGTTCATTGCAGGTTTCTCTCTTGGACGTGGTAGTTGGACGTTCTCTACTCATATAGATGCTTGGATACACATCACTAACTCACTGACAGGTTAGCTCATTTGTAGCTTTCTATCATTTACTTATCACTGAAACTCAAATGTATGGTTCAACTTTTGACTATCCACACATTTATGTTTCATTGTATTTTATTTTCTTGTATTAGCTTAGATTTATAAATGAAAAACAAAAAATATTTTTTTTATGTGCTTTCTTTATCTTCTTCCTAGAAGCAATCATTCTACACATTGATTTTCGTAAGTTTCAATTAAAACTTGCAGTTTGTAAATCATGTACATAAGTAAGATTTGTAAATCTTTTGTTTAAATGTATCTACAACAGTTACATTATACATATGTACATATTTATATAGTGATTAGTAATTAATTAGTTATTTCATTTCTTTTATTTGTTTCTTTTACGACTTTTAGATTGGCTAACGGAGCCATTAAACCCTTCGAAATGAGTTACACCAAATAGCTTGGGTTATTTAGACAACCCTGGACCAAACTCGTTCTTTTAGTTGATGAATGGTCAATTTCGCCCACCAACAATAGGGTAGTTCAAAAATCCTCCATGAAATATCTTAGAATGATAGCATACTGACTTAGCTCCTTGAATAAAAATGTCTCCCATAGCATACCCACTTGCATCTGTCTCCACTTATAAAGGATTCTACATGTGAGGAAATGAAAGAATTGGTGCTATAATGATCTTTCATTTCAGTTCATTGAAATATTTCTATTTATTATTTCCCCACTAAAAACTCTTACCACTCACTATTATGGCATGGAGTTGTGCAACTACCATTGAAAAGGATGATATGAAATTTCAAAAGTACTACACTACCCAAAAAAGATACTAAATTCAATGTATTAGTAGGAACTTTCCACTTCATTATGACCTCCATATTTACAGAATCTATCTTGATTTCCCCTTCACCAATCAAATATCCCAAATACACCATTGACTGCTGATCAAACTCACATTTCTTTAGGTTAGCTAGTAACTAATGCTTTTTTATATTCTCTAACACTTGCATGCGATGTGAGATGTGCTCCTCCCATGTAGAGATATAAACCAATATGCCATCCAAACACACCATTAAAATGAATCTAAATAGGGATGCAATGCATCATTAATCAATTGCATAAATGTTTCTGGTGCATTACAAAAAACAAAAGGCATGACCAACCATTCATATAGAATTTTCCTTGTCTTGATGGTGGTATTCTATGTGTCTTATTATTTAACGTATACTTGGTTGTATCCTGATTTGATATCCAACTTAGTGAAGTACTTGTCATGTTGTAATTGATCTAACAAAAATCATCAATCCTAGACATAGGGTATCGATTCTTGAGTGTGATCTTGCTCAAAATATTTGTAATTGATACAAATTCACCAAGTCCCATCCTTCTTCCATATTATGATGATATGCCACCCATAAGGTGAAGTGCTTGGTTGAATTACTCCCTACTCCAACAGTTGCTACAACTGTCTCTTCACTTTTTCTTCTTCTAAAACAAACTATCTATACAACCCTATATTTGGTAATGGGGAGTCAAGAAATAGGTGTATGTCATTCTCCACTTTCCTCTTAGGAGATAACACTCTAGTCTCTTGGAACACTCCTCTGTATTTATACAACAACTTCCCCAACTATTTTTTTTCTTTTTGGTACATCCCTTTCTGAAGTTGGATCTAATGAGAAAGTGGCAGATAGTAAAGACCCAGAAAACAAGTCAATAAAATATCATGAAAAAGAGAAACCATGTTCCATTTCCTTAACTCTTTCATGATCTCTATTCAAAATGGAAGCAAAAGTGGAAATCAAACCCTATCAAGGTGACATCAATATTGTTGAGTTAAATCATTGATTGTAATAGTTAGAAGTGTATTTCAATGCCCATAATATAAATGAAGAGCATAAAATTGAATGTTCTCGATTGAAACTAGAGGTTCATGCACCAACTTGAAGTGAAATATAGACATAGATTCATAGGTTGGAGGGTGATCCACTAGTAACTAAGTGGGGGGATTTTAAAACTGTCATCAAGTCCTAGCTCTATCCTATTTGGTATGTAGAGGACCAATGGATCCGTTGGAATCACTTCAGGCAAAGGAAAGGGAAGAGTGTACAAGGGTACACAACTAAATTTAGGAAGATGAAAATAATGTTGGGTATCTCTCCTAAGTACCTAGATGTAATCCTCAAGTATATAGGGGGTCTATATAGTCATTTGAAAAAACAAGTGATGCTATTCAAAACTAAGACCATTGACAAGGATTTTGTGCAAGCACAATATATGGAGAACACAGGCCATAATAAAATACAACCAAGTGTTTCTAAACATAAAGACTACAAATTTTCTTCCAAGGAGGGGAAGAACAAGTGGAAAGAAAAAGAAAAGAAGAAAAAATCCACTGCACATCAGTGAAAGGATCCAAAAAACCACTACAATCATTTCAATATTGATGGTCACACCAAAGACATGTGTTGGAAGCTACATCCAAATTTGAATCCAAAGAAACATAAGAAGGATGTCATGAAGAAAAACCTTCTAGGAAAAAAAATTGGGCAACTAGGTAGAGAAAAGCATATATGTGGGTGAGAAAATTGTCTTCACTTTAGTGCAAAACGAGGTGAATCTATGTAGCATTTATCAAAAGTTAGAGAAGGAATTAAAAAAACTCTTTCATAGCAAGATCCAAGTCAAAAATACCAAGGTATGTTCTCTATTAGATTCCATGTCATAGGATAACCTCATAGTGGAGTATCTAGTGAGTAAGATTGGGTTGGAGGTTCATGATCATGAGAGCCCATGTCCATTGGGATAGGTGAATAAGGATGCATAGATCAAAGTCACTTAATAGTGTAAGATCATTTTTTCTATAATTGTATATTATATTGATGAAGTGGAGTTAGATGTAGTACCCCTTGATGTGTATGGTGTAGTATTTGGAAGCCCCTACATGTATATGAAGCATGTGATATTTATGCGAAGAGAAAAAGAGTACTACTTGATAAAGAATGGGAAGTATTACATAATCAATGCACACAAAGGAAATTCAAATATCTCTCTGGTAAGTGCTAACCAAGAAAAAACTTTTATCGGTCCTAGTAAGAGCCACCAACAAAGAAGGGTCAAAAAAGTTGTCCTAGTTAGAGCCACCAACCTCCTCGAATGGTCGAAACTTGTTTGCTAGAGTCACCATGAGGAGGGCCATGTTGAAAGATATATCAACAACTTACTCTTCCAATATTGAAAATATATATTTCATTTCAACTCAAGGATTTTTATCAAGAAATTCATCTACCATGGCTAGGGTTTTCTGACCTTCTTCTTAAGCCAATTCTTGGATCCTACAACTTTCTATGAATACCAAAAACAAAAATACTTTGATAGCAATATGATTTATAAACTGTTGTTGATATTCCACCAGAACAATTTATCACAACATATGTTATAATATTCTAAAATATTATATCATCAATTTACTTCCTTAGATCCTAGATTAATTATTACTATCTTATTACTTATATTTATGAAAATAAATGAAATAAAAAAAATGAGAGAAAAATAAAATGAACACTCCATCCACACAATTTAACACAAGATGTATCCTGAGAAACCCAATATCGAATAAAACCCATCCATAAGGTGATGCATATACTCTACTCTCTTTTCTTTAGTTATGAAATGAAAATACAAAGAAAGAGGCACTCATTGTGGAGTTTCCTTTAAAACGGTGGCCTGAAAGGATCCTATAGAATCTTATTCCTCCTCTGTTATTCTCTCAAATCCACTCCTATATTTTATTTTCAACTATGGAATAAGTACAATTCTAAAGAGTGGAACCCTTTCTCCTCCTATTTTCTGAATATTTAACATAGCCCGATAACCATCTAGGGTTAGGGTTTTTATTAAGAACCAAACATCAATATAGCATAGAAAAACCTGAGGAAAAGTACTCAATGCCTTGAAAAAGAGATAATTTCAGATAATAAGCCTCTTCGAGGGGGAAACCTCCTTTTACCCCACTTAAATTTTCAAGTACAAGATGATTCAAAATGAAAATGTCTCCTTGGTATATATAGGAGACT
>ML780668.1:935147-945914 GCA_009831015.1 Picea engelmannii | reverse complement strand
GTTCAAGTACAAGATGATTCAAAATGAAAATGTCTCCTTGGTATATATAGGAGACTAGGAGGTATAATTACAACTAATGGCCTAAAGCCAACATAAATAAAATAACATTACTAATATAATATGGCCCAATTAAGGGGTAATGATCCAATATTAGGGCTTAATAGTTTTTGCATCTTCAACCCTAAATTAGTGATAAGGTTTTGGACCTTATATAATATTGTTGAAAGTAAAAATGTATATATCCCCACATGTGTGAGTAATAGGGGTTGACCTGGCATCCAGTCTTACCATGGTGCTCAACAATGTAGGTCAACTTGCAGGACACATAAATTCCTCATACAAGCTCCAATTGAGGTGATTTTCACATTGTTGGAAAGGTATTGATGTGTTAAGGGGATGGGATCTATTCTTGAAAAATTTTGAACCCATAAAATTCCATTTTATGCCTAAAATGGCTCTAGAAGGATATGGAACCCAAATCTCCAAATTGGGACTTAGAACTGGAATAAACCCTATAAGTCAATTCCTCCAATTTTTCCACCTAGAAAGTACAACGATAGATGAAAACTTGTATGATGATCCATTTTGGATCAAATCCTATAACAATTCCCATCATGAAGGTACTTAGCCCCATGTTTCCATAAATTGGGTGAAATGATTCTTCCACCAAACTCATTTAATGATTGGTTTTTAATAATTCAAAGGAAGATTAGATGGTAAATGACAAAATGATTTAGGAAGGTGGCATATGGTTATCGGAATGTAGAATTCCATTATACCCCCTCACCTTTCCCCTCTCCTGGTATCATGGCCCCTTTAGGTTCTCCTTCCTTAATTAGTGTACATTATTTCATTATATGCAAAAATAAAAACATTTATACATATTCGAATCACCATGGCTTGTCCAATAAAGAATGGTAGTAAAATATCAATTTGGATAAACCAACATTTAAACATAATTAACTAGAAATTAACTAAGGGATTAAAACTAAGAAATTACACTTACAAATTAGAACTTCCCGGCCATAATAAAATCCATCCAATTTTTCATGTCTCCTACTTAAAGAAATTGATTGGATATAATTGTCATGTTCAAACCATCCTTCTTGATTTGAACGAAGAAGTTTCCATTTTGTTGCATGTTGAGGTTGTCCTTGAAAAAAGACATAAATGTTTAGCTAGTGCAGTATTTAGGAGGTCCTAATACAATTGAAGGATACACAACCCAAGTATGCCAAAAGGGAACCAACAACGATCCTTTAGAAATTCTCTCATCTACAACCTTGAGGACAATGTGATAATGCTACCTTTTAAGGGGGATGGAATGTTAGGGTCCTAACCTTAATAACACCATTTGTAAATAGATATGTAGATAAATATGTTGTTATGTATGGAGGCCATCTCTACTAGATAAGGACTATGTATTAGTGTGAAAGCAATAAATGAAAGAAGGTTTACTAACAGGTTCCACCTTCTATGAGGGGGAGGGAATGTCAGGGTCCTAACCTTCCTAATCTAAAAAGTAAATAGATATGTAGATAGATCGATATGTTGCTACATATGGAGGAAATATACAATAAATAAGTACCATGTAGTAGTGTGAAATAAATAAATGCAAGAAGGTTTACTAGCAGGTTCTGCCTTCTAGAAAGTTCCTTCTACAACATGTTCCTAAGAGGTAGGAAGCACTATATAAATATGTAAAAGAAAAGTAATGAGATATATTGTGAAGTTATTTTTAATATAATATTTGATCTATT
The DNA here is from genome assembly GCA_009831015.1 of Picea engelmannii. NCBI lineage: Eukaryota > Viridiplantae > Streptophyta > Pinopsida > Pinales > Pinaceae > Picea > Picea engelmannii. The sequence continues at coordinate 944,154 of ML780668.1, read as the reverse complement.
AGAGGTGGCCCCCTTGAAGAGGCATGTAAACATAACTTTCAATAATAAAGGTATAACATTTTGGTGCCATTTTGGTTCTCTATTTACTGTTGTGGTTGCAATCCATCTTTCCATTTTGCTAATAAAGAACACCACACCCCCCCTTAACTCCTATCACCCTATTCATCATGGAAAATAAGGCCTGCAAAAACCTAAATAAACCCCCCTCACCTTCTAGTAACCCTAATTCCTCACAATGTTGCCTTATAAAAGGAAAGAACATTTTCTTAAATATAAATAATAATTTTGAAGATTTAAGATTAAATCTTTTATATGGAATGAATTAATAATTATATAATTTTAATTTTTTAAGGTGAGATTATATTTTAATAAGACAAAATTTTGGATTTATTCATTTTTTTAATTTCTCATATAATTTATGAAAATTTACCATTATTTGATTATTTAAAAAATACAAATTTCTATAAATATTACTCATTTAATTTATAAAAAATTGATACAATTTTATTATTTAAAAATTATAAATTTATATGATATTTATAAAAATATAAAATTGAACCAAATCTAATATAAACTTATTATTTAAAAAAATAAAAAACTGAAAAGGATAAAAGATTAAACTACAACTAAATTATATTAGGTTTTTCGACTGTGGTATAGCCAAAAAGTTAAACTTATGACATTGATCGGGGACATGGAGGTGAATGTTGAATTTATTGCATGGGAAGAACACACCTAAAAGTAGGTCACATGGAGGTATACAATGAACTTATTTTCATAAATAAGAAGACACCTAAAAGCGAGCATTGAACTTGTAAACATAGAAGAGCACACAGGAATGGATTGATTGCATTCATAAGTGTATATTATCGCATCATGGGAAGTATTAAATTTCATGCTTATTTCTTGGCAACATGAAAGAGTGAATTTACTACATGTAGAAAAGGCATATGAAAATAGGAATTGTATTTATTATACATGCCGCCATGCATATTGTTACACACCAAATTCCCACACTACTAAGTGTCGGACTTATGTATCTCATTCTACTAAGTGTCGTAAGTGTCATATGCACCTTACTTGGTGTCTCATGCACTTTATCAAGTGTTGTATGCACCTTACTAAGTGTTGCATGCACTTTATTAAATGTCACAACTCTGACACCATGGAAGAACATTTGTTATGATCCGTAATCAATGTGGAGGAAAAAATGCATCATGAGAAGCTCGAAAAAATGTTTTTTACCTTGAGATTTTGACCATATTTTAAGGTCAATGATCCCCTGCCCATGTATAGGGAGCGTTTAACTCTTATCAATGCTCCCCTTCCCATGTAGAGGGAGCATCGACAATGATTTGTGCCCAATACTAGGGGAGCATTGAAGTGGTTAGAGGGAGTTATAACTAACCCACCTTTTTATAAGGACCAACTCTGAGGATATGAGGTATTTTTAGGTCAAATCATATCTCATTTCTCCATATTAGGATAAAATCCCAACCTATGGAGTAAAATCCTCAACCATTTCCTAAAATCCTTCATGGTGGTTAAGCCTACAAATCCTATATAATGAGTGTATTCCAAGGTGAAATAAGGAGAAAGGATTTCATAGTGTCAAACCTTTGATCTTCGATGAAGGAATCCATCAAAGCTTCATCATTTTGATATTGATATTTTCACGAAAGGGTTGGACTAGAGATCTTAGAGGAGCTACTACAACATCAACTTTGGTTTGTAAGTACATCACCATGTTTCTCCATCAATATAACTTGGCCTATTTTCTTCATACTATTGTTTATACATGTATGTTTATATAGATAGATCTACTCTTGTCTAATGATATATTGTAAGAGTAGAAGGTGTTGTTTTGTTCCTTGCATACTTTCTTCATCGTGATTGAATTTTGGACAATAATACAAAATATTGAAGATTAAAGAGGAAAACTACCTAAAAGGAGTAAGTCACATTTATTTCTTCTATATTCTCTACCTATAGACAAAAATAATAGATATAAAGGATTGTTAGTGTTCATTTATTTGTTTTTTTGTCTTGGAGAATAGGTTTCTAGATATCCAAGGGAGATTTCACCTATCCATAGGGGAAATATTTTGTAACAAAAAATTGGTGACAATACTGGGGAATGATTTTTACCAGGTTTATATCCCTTTCAATCTCTGTTGTCCTTTGATCTTTCTGATGTTTATGATTGTTAATTGAACTCTTCCTGCTCTATGTTGAATCTAGGCAAAATTTGGTGTTGTTTCAACCACTTCCAAGCATCAATGCTCCTCCATAGTGACCCACAAAGTGTTGAAAACCATTATCAACACTAGTTTCTAGTGTCCTGGGGAGTGTTGACCCTTGTTCAATGCCTTTTCTTCCTCATTAAAGGTGTGTTGATCTCCTCCCTAGGTTATTTTTCAGCCTAGTTTTCTTTCTTCTCCTCAGATTTTTCACTTGGACCTTTGCTTTAGGGACCTCTAAACTTGGTTATGACTTTGTTTGACTAAAAGAATTGTGATCACCAACTTTTCTTACCTCTTTTGAGCATGAAAGTCATTCAAAATTATGGAATGAGAATGACTACCTTGGGCTAAAATGATCCTTTGGTCAAAGTTTGTCTTACCAACAATTTGATCCTCATCACGAAGGTTTCCAAACTCACGTTATCCTAATTTCAAAACTCATTTTGAAGTATTTTTCATTCATTTGGAATTGTAACTTGACATCTATATTTGATTCTTGCTACTCATCTTTTAGGTTTTCAAATAGTGATTTCCTTTTTTCTTTCACAATTTTGAGTTCTCGATTGAACAAGTTTTCTCACACTTGAATTCTTTCAGTTCTCATCAAACTTTTGAGTGCAATTTGTTTGGTTTATTTTTTCTTCATGTTGTTGCCATGTTTATAGGAAAGTGTGCTTTTCATTGATGGCAAGATCAGAGTATGCAGCGATGGAAAAATAGGGACAACGTAAGCTCATGAGGATTAGCGCAGAGTCGCACACAGTGCATAGGTGTGCACTAGGGATGAGGTTAACTCATTGTCAAAGCTCAAGAGAGATAGCGTACTCAGGATCTTAGACGGACCAAAGGTTGAGGCCTTTAATTGTTAGAAATTATTCCAAGTTAGGAGAATGTGTAAGCCCGGGAGGAGAAGCGACAATGATCTTTGGATCTCATTGAGAATTCCCGATGAACGTGCCTGAGGTCCGACCAATGTTTGATCCAGGAGAACCTACACGTTCTTTAAAGAGTAAGGTGAAGCGGGGTTACGAAATCCCAAAGGCAGGAGGATAGTTTTGGATACCCAGAGTTGGAAGAGTCGAGACTCTTAATTTTCAAGAGTCTCGAAATCACAAAATGCGAAACACAAAAATCCCAAAAGCAGGAGGACAGTTTCAAATAGCAGGGGTTGGAAGAGTCGATACTCTTCATCATCAGGAGTCCCAAAATCGTGAAATGTGAAACCCCAAAAACCCAAAACAGACACATTGACCGAAGGTTCAGATACTAGGAGTTGGAGGAGTCAAGAGTCGAGACTCTTCATCACAAGAGTCTCGAAGTCGCAAAATGACGAAACGTTGAAATTCATTTTCGAATAAGGCTATGGTCACCACCAGTGGTCACATCGTCGAAGAGATATAGAGAAGAGATCGAAGAGACAAGCTCCATTTCAGATTTTTGGATATGGAGAGTCGAGATGACTCATCACATAATCCCCGAAAAGTGAGATGCGAAATACATGTTCATAATTGGCCCTTGGGCATAAACCATGGTCACATCGACAAAGGCTCAAGGGAGGAGGTAGCATGAAGCTAATATCCATTTAGTAGATCATGAATTGGAGAGTTGAGATGTCTTACCACAGGGATGCCAAAAATCTGAATGTCGAAATGCAAAAAACACCTTTTGGTGTTGGTTTCGGATACCAGGAGTTGGAGTGTCGAAACACTTTGCAACAGGAATGTCGAAATGACGAAATGTCGAAATGAATTTTCGAATAAGGCTATGGTCACCACCAGTGGTCACATCATTGAAGATTTGTAGAGAAGAGCTCGAAGAGACAAGCTCCATTTCATACTTTGGGACATGGAGAGTCGAGATGACTCATTACATAATCCCCGAAATGCAAAATGTGAAATACATGTTCAGAATTGGCCCTTGGTCATATCCCATGGTCACATCGATGAATGCTCAAGGGAGGATGTAGCACGAAGCTAATATCCATTTCGAAGATCGTGACTTGGAGAATCGATATGCCTCACCACAGGGATGCCGAAAAGCTGAATGTCGGAATGTCGAAACGTCGAAAGGCCGAATTGTGAAATGGTGAAATAAGTGTGAGATCCATCATTTATGATCCAACGGTGCAGGTTAATCAGGAATATGATTGAAGGGATACTATTTCTCTTCAAAGTTAATCGATCAATGGTGATTCAGTTGCTGATATGGTTTTTGGAGTTTCACAGTGTAACTGCTAGAAACGACTGATTGTTTCTGCCAGAGGACTGGAACAGACTTCAGGGTGATCACCAGAGAAGATGAAGAGTCTCAAGGCATCTTCCAATGGAATGAATACTGTTTAGGAGGCGATTGACAGATGGAAGAGCTTTGAAGCCTGTAACTGCAACAAAGAGGATGAGCTCGACTGTGACAGAGAAGACGAAGAGTCTCAACTCTTAGACAGACTAAGGGATCTCAACATAACACCCAGTGATGATGGACACATGGGTTTAACAACTAGAGAAGTTGAAGAGTTGCAATGATGATCAGTCAGAGCACTCGACATGAAGAGCATGCAGAAGCATTGCACAGAGGGGATGCACAAGGTGCACAGAGACTATAAGAATGCAGAACAAAGAAGAGATGGGGGTTGTTGTTGAGATGGATTCAGGAGTGTAGAAGGAGGAGTGTGTAGCAGCTGAAATACAGAGAAGAGGAATGGTGCATTGAATGGACATGGTGCACAGAGCATAAAATGCAGAAGCAAAAAAAGTACAAGGCATGTGTGCAGCAAGATAGTGAGACACTAAAGGAAGGATGAGGTTCTCTTGTAGAGAAAAAAAGAAGATCAGAAATTGCAAGAAGATGCAGATAGAGAGACACTGATACAGGAGAGCAAAGCAGCATGGCAAAATAGTGATAAGCCTGGTAAGACAATGATAAATATTGTATCACTATGACAAATTTATTTATAGAAAAATTTATATTACAGGGTGGAAGGGAGGTGCTAGGGAGGACTGTTGTCCTCAGAGGCTCAAGTGGGTGCTTTAACACAGGGAGTTGTAGCTTCCATCTAGTTGCAGCCAGAGAAATGAGGGTGGCAGGGTGGTGCAAGAGAGAACTGTTGTTCTCTATTATACAGGTTGGTGCCTGTGTGACTGTAAGTTGGTGCTTCCATCCAGTTGGTGCTGTAACACTTAGGGAGTTGGTGCTTCCTTCTAGTGGGTGCTAGAGAAACCAGGGAGTTGGTGCTTCCTTCTAGTAGGTGATAGAGAAAACAAAGATTTGGTTCTCTCAGTAAGTTGCAGCTTGAAAAACAGAGTTTGTATCCTCATTATGAGTTGGTGTTCATAAGCATGATAATTGTATAGAATGTAAAGATTACTTATCATATAAAGAAGAAGAGGTTTTTACCCTTTATGGGTTTCCTCAGGAAATATCTGTCTCTTTATATTTCATATGTGTGAATGATGTTGAATGTTCTATTGCTTACTTCCCTACATTATTGTGATTGTCATTCACTGCTCTGCAAAGAGTTTAAAATAAGCATAATTGTTTAATCTTGGTAACAATTGATTCACCCCCCCCCCCTCAATTGTTCAACAATTGGTATCAAATTCGGCCCCTTTTATCTAAGGGTAGATCCTAGAGCTTAAACATTTCAAGCCATGACAAAAATTCAACCTATAAGGCCCCTCTATTCAATGGAACAAACTTTACCTTCTGAAAAGTTAGAATGAGAACCTACATAATGGCTTTAGGTGCAGATGTCTGGGATGTGGTAGATATTGGTTATGTAAGGCCAGTTGTACTAGCCAATAAGGATGACAAACTAGAATTTAGCTTCAACACTAAGGCTATGAATGTTATCTTGAGTGGGCTTGCAGAAGAAGAATTCGTAAAAGTTATGCACATAGTCCAACTGCCAAAGAAATGTGGGACAAACTAATTAACAGTTATGAAGGTAATGAAAAGGTAAAGGATGCCAAGATTCAAACCTATAGAGTACAGTTTGAATAGCTGAAGATGAAAGAAGATGAAACTATTGGAAAATACTTTGTTAGAGTTGAAGAACTGGTAAATGCAATGAAAGCACTTGGTGAAAAAATTGAGGAACCTTCTTTAGTTCAGAAAATTTTGAGATCTCTACCAGATAGGTTCAACCCGAAGGTCTCTGTTATAGAATAGCTTAATGATCTAAAAACCTTGGAGTTTGATCAACTTCTAGGAACATTGACTGCATATGTAATGAGAATAGTTAAATATAAACCCACCTCCAGAGAAGCATCATTTAAGGCAGACAAGAATGAGGATTTTGAGCCTGATGAAATTGAAGCAAAATTTGTGAAGAGACTGAAGAAGGGATTAGGAAAATACAAAGGTAAACTACCTTTCAAATGTTACAACTGTGGCAATATAGGTCATTTTGCAAATAAATGTCCTCACAAAAGAAATGATCAGACATGTGATGATGAAGAGAAGAACAAACACAGAAATTTGTTTAAAGAGAATAATTTTAAGAAGAAAATTCTTTGTGTAAACAATGATGATGATCCTTCAGATGATGAAGACAATGACTCCTCTATTGAAGATAAACTAAATGAATTCATGCTTATGGCAAAAGAGGACTATGATAATAAAAGCATGGGAAGTGAGGCTAATGAAGAAGAAGCTGTGGTTGATATGGAAGGAGAACTGATCAGTGCACTGGAAGAGATTGACAGACTCAGAATTAAGAACAGAAAACAAAAACAATTGTTGATACAGTTCGAGAAAGACAGTAAATATCCTGATGAAGACTTTTCCCTACTAAAAGTGGAATTAGAAGAGGCAAAGAAAATCGAGGACATTCTGAAACAACAATTATCAGAAAAGAAGGCAAGATGTAAATCTCTGGAAGAAGAAGTAATGAAAACTAGAAAAGAGTTGGAGAGGTTTCAATCCTTGTATCATTAGAATCTGTCAAGTATCAAAGCCTCAGAAGGATTAGCCACCATTCTGATTCAGCAAAGGAATCCAAAGCTGAAAACTGGTTTGGGTTATGAAGAGGGATAAAGTAGTGGCCAGCCAAGAAACAAAGAACCTATCAAGTTTGTTAAATCCTCAAACATTGACAATAGTCACTCTTCAGAAACAAAGAAATAAAATCAGCCACCAAGAAGGAATGAAAGAAAAAGTACCAGAATCGAATCTGTAGATTAGAGAAATTATCGGCATGAAAGAAATCGACCTCCTCAAAGAAGATAGAATTTTCCCAGGTACCAATGTTTTTTCTATGGGTATTGTTTCTTTTGTTCTAACTTTGGTCATAAAGCTCTAAACTGTTCTTTAAAATTAAATTATGAGCAATCAATACATTCAAGGTATAGATATCTGCCACAACAAAGAATGAGACAGCCAAGTAACAAACCACCACAGATTGCAAATCACTTGATGGATAGGAAAAGGACACAGGTTAAACATAACAATCGTTATGATACTTTATTCGATGAACCAGAATATTACATCTGTCATAACTATGGACACAAATCTGTTGACTATCGCTTAAGGAACTATGAACCAGATTTGAATTCCCCTACTGAAAATGTCAAGGTTTGGAAGAAGAAAGAAAGTGACAAGTGTGGATTAATGTTGTCAGCTCAAAGACAAACAAACCCTTGGTATATAGACAGTGGATGCTCAAAACATATGACAGGAGACAAAGGTAAGTTTCTATCCCTAAGTGAAAGAAAATCAAGAAATGTAACCTTTGGAAATGATGCTTCAGGTAAAATAAAGGGTAAAGGAATGGTGAGTTTAAGTAATGGAAAAGGAAAATCCCAAGATGTTCTGCTTGTATATGGGTTGAAACATAATCTACTCAGTGTAATTCAAATGTGTGACATAGGATGTGAAGTGATGTTCACATCCAAGGACTACAAGATAAAGTCTGTAAACTTAGGACAAGTGGTGGCCCAAGGCATAAGGACACAAAATAATGTATATGTGTTGAAATATGATAGAGAAGAGTGTCATCTAAGCAAACACGATGAAATATAGTTATGGAATAGGAGACTTGGACATCTAAGCTTTGACGACTTAATCAAGCTCAAAAATCTTGAGGCAGTAAAAGATCTTCCGAGAATATCAAAGCCCCAAGATTCTATGTGTAAACCCTGCCAAGTAGGAAAGCTAACTAGGACACAGTTTAAGTCCAAGAGCTCTACTTCAATAGAGAAACCACTCCAACTAGTTCATATGGATTTATGTGGACCATCAAGACAGGAAGGCACGGGGAAAGAAAACTACTTCATGTTGATTATTGATGATTACTCCAGAATTACTTGGGTTTCTTTTCTCAAGGAAAAAGATGAAGCATTTGAGAAGTTTAAAAAAATTAAGGCTTTAAATGAGAATCAAATAGGAAAGGGGTTAAAGGCAGTAAGATCGGACAGAGGAGGAGAATTTATGTCAAGTGATTTCAATTAATTCTGTGATAAGCATGGGATCAAGAGAGAATACACAATCCCAAGAACTCCACAACAAAATGGAGTAGTTGAGAGGCAAAATAGAACAGTGCAACAAATGGCCAGGTCAATGATGAATGAGAAGAATATTGGTCAAACCTACTGGGTAGAATAAATTCACATAGCAGTCCATGTTCTTAACAAAGACCACCTCAGACCACAAAGTGACAAGACACCTTATGAACTGTGGTATGGGAGACCTGCTTCAATCAAACACTTCAAAGTCTTTGGGAGTAAATGTTACATAAAGAATAATGATGAGAACCTTGGAAAATATGA
>ML780668.1:907872-935097 GCA_009831015.1 Picea engelmannii | reverse complement strand
GGGAGTAAATGTTACATAAAGAATAATGATGAGAACCTTGGAAAATATGATGACAGGGCTGATGAAGGTATATTCTTAGGGTATGCTACAAACAGTAAAGGATACAGATGCTATAATAAGAGGCTGCATAAAATGGTTGACTGTATTGACGTAAAATTTAATGAAGGAATCCCAGCAAGAGAGGTGTACAAAAATAATTCTTCTATAGAGGACACAACCGAAGATGAAGATGAATAGGTCCAAGAATCAGAAAATGAAGACTCTGAATCAGATGAAGACACAGATACTCAGACAAACTCAAATCAACAGACAACTTCAAATTCCTCCTCCAGAATCACTCAAAAGAATCATCCTGCAAGTCAAATAATTGGTGAAAAAGACAAAGGTGTACAAACCAGGAGAAAGATAATCAAAAACACCGAACAATCACATATAGCTTTCATATCCATGCTGGAACCCAAGAATTTTAATGAAGATAGCAAATATGACCATTGGGTTAAAGCAATGAATGATGAACTTGATCAGATTGAGAAAAACAATACCTGGGAAATGGTTCATAGACCTGAAGGTAAAAATATCATTGGTTCCAAATGGATCTTTAAGAATAAGTTGAATGAGACAGAACAAATTGCAGACATATTTACTAAACCCCTAGCCAAGACACCATTTGAATATCTCCAACAGAAGCTGGGTGTCATCCCGTCTCACACCTAAGAGAGTTCATCCTGTTAGGGGGAGTTTTGTATTGATTGAATATCTTATACCTCCTAAAAATACTGCAACAACTCAGGGGGAGTATGTTTTCTTTGACATTGATGTCAAAGGGGGAGAAAAGGAGTGGTACGGATTAGATGCTATAGTTGGAGGTCAAAACAGATTAGCGCAGTCGTTCAGGGTTTCCATCAATGCCAAAGGGGGATATTGTTGGCATGTTTATAGGCAAGTGTTCTTGTCATTGATGGAAAGATTAGAGTATGCAGCGATGGAAAAACAAGGACAATGTAAGCTTAGGAGGATTAGTGCAGAGTCGCACGCAGTGTGTAGGTGTGCACCAGGGACGAGGTTAACTCATTGTCAAATCTCAATAGAGATAGCATACTCAGGATCTTAGACGAATCAAAGGTTGAGGACTTTGACACTTAGAAATTATTCCAAGTTAGGAGGATGTGTAATCTTGGGAGGAGAAGTGACAGTGATCTTTGGATCTCATTGAGAATTCCCGATGAACGTCATATCTGAGCCTGAGCTCCAAATGGCGTTGGATCCATGCGAACCTACATGTTCTTTAAATAGCAAGGTGAAGTGGGGTTACGAAATCCTGAAGGCAAGAGGACAGTTTCGGATACCGGAAGTTGGAAGAGTTGAGACTCTTCATCATCAGGAGTCCCAGAATCGCAAAATGTGAAACACCAAAATCCCGAAAGTAGGAGGACAGTTTCAGATAATGAGAGTTGGAAGAGTCAAGACTCTTCATCATCAGGATTCCCAGAATCATGAAATGCCAAACCCTGAAAACCCGAAACAAGCACATCGACTGGAGGTTCGGATACTAGGAGTTAGAGGAGTCAAGAGTGAAGACTCTTCATCACAGGAGTCCCGAAGTCGCGAAATGACGAAACGCCGAAATGCATTTTCGAATAAGGCTATGGTCACCACCAGTGGTCACATCGTCGAAGAGTTGTAGAGAAGAGATTGAAGAGACAAGATCCATTTCAGAGTTTGGGACATGGAGAGTCGAGATGACTCATCACAGAATCCCCAAAATGTGAAATGCGAAATACATGTTCAGAATTAGCCCTTGGTCATAACCCATGGTCACATCGACGAAGGCTCAAGGGAAGAGGTAGCACGAAGATAATATCCATTTCAGAGATTGTGACTTGGAGATTCGAGATTCCTCACCACAGCGATGTCGAAAAGCCGAATACCGAAATGCGAAACACACCTTTTGGTGTTGGTTTCGGATACCAGGAGTTGGAGTGTCGAAACACTTTGCAACAGGAATGCCGAAATGACAAAATGTCGAAATGCATTTTCAAATAAGGCTATGGTCACCACTGGTGGTCACATTGTTGAAGAGTTGTAGAGAAGAGCTTGAAGAGACAAGCTCCATTTCAGATTTTGGGACATGGAGAGTCGAGACGACTCATCATAGAATCCCCGAAACGCAAAATGAAAAATACATGTTCAAAATTGGCCCTTGGTCATAACCCATGGTCACATCGATGAAGGATCAAGGGAGGAGGTAGCATGAAGCTAATCTCCATTTTGGAGATCGTGACTTGGAGAGTCGAGATGCCTCACCACAGGGATGTCGAAAAGCTGAATGCCAGAATGTCGAAACGTGGAAAGGCCGAATTGTGAAATGGAGAAATAAGTGTGAGACCCATAATTTATGATCCAATGGTGCAAGTAAATCAGGAATATGATCGAAGGGATACTATTTCTCTTCACATTTAATCGATCAGTGGTGATTCAGTTGCTGATACGGTTTTTGGAGGTTCACAGTGTAACTGCTAGAAACTACTGATTGTTTCTACCAGAGGACTGGAAGAGACTTCAGGTTGATTGCTAGATAAGATGAAGAGTCTCAAGGCATCTACCAGTGGAATGAAGATTGTTCAGGAGGTGATTGACAGATGGAAGAGCATCGAAGCCTGTAACTACAACAAAGAGGATGAGCTCGACTGTGACAGATAAGACGAAGAGTCTCGACTGGTAGATAGGCTAAGGAATCTCAACATAACACCCATTGATGATGGACACATGGGTTTAATAGCCAAGGAAGTTGAAGAGTTGCAATGATGATTAGGCAGAGCACTCGACATGAAGAGCATGCAGAAGCATTGCACAGAGGGGATGCACAAGGTGCACAGAGATTATAAGAATGCATAACAAAGAAGAGATGGGGGTTGTTGTTGAGAGGGATTCAGGAGTGTAGAAGGAGGAGTGTGCAGCAGCTGAAATACAGAGAAGAGGAATGGTGCATTGAATGGACAGGGCACACAGAGAATAAAAAGAAAAATAAAAGAAAGCGCAAGGCATGTGTGCAGCAAGACAGTGAGACACTAAAGGAAGGCTAAGGTGCTCTTGTAGAGAAAAAGAGAAGATCAGAAATCGCAAGAAGATGCAGATAGAGAGGCACTGATACAGGAGAGGAGAGAAGGATGGCAGAACAGTGATAAGCTTGGTAAGCCAATGATAAATATCATATCACTGTGATAAATTTATATATAGCAAACTTTATAGTACAGGGTGGAAGGTAGGTGTTAGGGAGGATTGTTGTCCTCAGAGGCTCAAGTGGGTGCTTGAACATAGGGAGTTATAGGTTCCATCTAGTTGTAGCCAGAGAAACCAGGGTGGCAGGGTGGTGCAAGGGAGAACTGTTGTTCTCTGTTATACAAGTTGGTGCCTATGTGACTGGAAGTTGGTGCTTCCATCTAGTTGGTGCTGGAACACTTAGGGAGTTGGTACTTCCTTCTAGTGGGTGCTAGAGAAACCAGGGAGTTGGTGCTTCCTTCTAGTAGGTGCTAGAGAAAACAAAGAGTTGGTGCTCTCAACAAGTTGCAACTTGCAAAACAGAGTTTGTAGCCTCATTATGAGTTGGTGCTCATAAGTATGATAATGTACAGAATGTAAAGATTACTTATCATATAAAGAAGAAGAGGTTTTTACCCTTTATGGGTTTCCTCAGGAAATATCTGTCTCTGTATATTTCATATGTGTGAATGATGCTGAATGTTTTGTTGCTTACTTCCATGCATTATTGTGATTGACATTCAGTGCTCTGCAAAGAGTTTAAAATAAGCATAATTGTTTAAGGTCGGTAACAACTGATTCAGGCCCCCCTCTCAGTTGTTCAACACATGTTCCTTTGTGTCAAACATTGATTTATTTCATTCTCATTGGAAGTTAGGAAGAAGAAAAGTTTTGCATTTGAAAATATTTCATTGCATATACAATCAAACAAAGAGAAATCTTTGCATTCTTAGAATTTTTATTTTGGTGCATGTTTTGAAAGAGCTAGTCTTGCATTTGATTTAGGATTTCAGAAACATTTGTTTTGTATTTTGGAATCATTTTGAAAAGTTGCATGATATTGAGTTCTTGTTAAGAAGAAAATAACTCTTCTCCTTCTCATAGATAGAATTCATCAAAAACAAAGGTTTTCATTTCATTCTTTTTGCATTCTATTGGAGTCGAGTCTCACACATCATTAGTTTCATCTCTATGGACCTTTCTTAGTAACGAAATCAATTAAAATCAACCAATGTGCTAATAAAATAAACTAGGAATTTTTTCGTTTATATTACACCAACAGTAGCATAAGGTTAGAATCTTTGTACTAGGAAAAGTGAGCAAATTGTCCAAGATTACTAAAGAAGACTGTAGAACATTCAAGAGTGACAAAATCTAACTATTGTATAGGCATACTCAGGAACCCCCTCTAACACAGGGGTTAAACACGAGGTCGTGTGCATATGAGTAGTGGATATCATCCCTCCAAATCTTAACCAATCGTAATGGAAAGAGCGTATATTGGGGGTTTTTCTTAAGTGTTACTAGTTCATTTGGTATTGGTTTTTCATGGATATCGAATCCGTTCAAGGTCCTTATGAGAAATATTGGTCCACTTGTCTTCATTCCTCTGGAACAGATTTAGAATTTGTTATCCTGCCCATAAATTTGGTCCCAACAGTTGATTGTACCCCTCGGAGGCCGACTACGAGTTGGTAACCCTAGTGGCCTCTCTTAGGTATATACAGAGGTGATTGTGATGGGATTCCCATGGTACCTAGGGAATATTTCACATCACACTTTTAGTACCCTTAGAGGGTGACCTCATGAATAAAGGGTTTCTTATACCAACAAGGGCTTGTTATCCCCTAGCCTAGGGATAACTAAGGAGATCATGTCTCGAGGCCCGTAGGTCCTAGACATGGAGTATCAAGAGACAGATGACTTGAGCATGGCCCCAGAGGGCCCCTATTTTATTTAGTACAGTCCGTGTATCACCAACAGTAGTATCCATCACAGCATCCTGGTCCTAAAGTAACAGTGAGTCTTTCTCCATGAGGTAATGAATCTGAGTATCATGATATGTATCACTCTGATTTTTGAAGCACTTGTACATGTTGTATCGAATCATTCTTCATTTTGTGACATTTTCTTGGAAATTATGCTCTTTGACTCGTTCAAACCTGGAAGGGTGACACGGTTCCCTAGGAAGTTGATTTCCCTTTAGGATGGGTTACTACTGGGTGGATCTGTGAAAATTCATCATCCATTCCCTTGATAGCTATCACTTTCCATTTTTATTCCTTCCATCTTCCCTATCCTTGTTTGGGCATTGGGATTGGATACACTAGGAAGGGTTGTACCTTACCTTGTGGGAAGAAGGAGCTAAAGGCTCAGAGGGTAAAAGTAGTTGGCAAGAGTTAAAATCCAATTTTGAAACCTTCAAGATTCTTCGCCCAAGGATCCTCAAGAAAGAGGTGAAAATCTTCTCAGCAAAAAAATGGGACCCACAAGAGAAGATAAATACTCAAGGTACTAGTTGATGGATAGGAGGTCTCATCACGAGTCGACCTATTATGACCATGAGCATGTAGTCGTATGACACTACCACCTATATGGTCACCAAACCAGGGTAGTGGATCTTGGTGGCATATCCAAGAGAAAGGGGGTCTCATCATGATCCAAACTTCTCATTTCAGTGAAATTTTTGTGGATAATGTTGTCACCTCTGGTCGTCAAGCTGGCACAGTGGTCCTCAATTATTTCCTTAAAGAACAAGAGAAAAATATAAAAATAAATAAAGCTAAGAGTAAAAGGAAATGAATGGGCTAGGAAACAATTGCATTGATGACAAGGTGCATCTCGCCCTCCACAAAGGCACCCACTAGTAAGACTCTACATTTCCCTATTATCACATGCACCCCATGCCCAAATATTTACCCCATGCCACCTTATACACTTACATGACTTGGACTAGAGTCCACCTGGGAAACACCCCAAAATTAAGAAAGGTTAGCCCAATAGGAAACCCTGACACCCTCTCAAAACCTAACTTGTCAAATTGCATAACATATTTGAGTATTTATTTGGGGTTAAGGGGGGTTGATGCACATGCTCGGGTAATTTAATTATTAGATGTGATTTACATTCTATGATCCTTCTGACTTATGAACCCCTGGAGGGCGTACTTGTTGTTGTTGTAGGACCTTTCTCGGTCGACAGGTAAAAATTATGGAATGATTAGCTTGAACCTTCATGGGGGATCAAATCCATTAGATTGATGTTGAAACCCTAGCCAGGGGTAAGAAGCAATTGAAGGTTTTCACTGGATGAAGGAAGGATGTTTCCTTTGGAGGCACTTTGGCATGCCTAGATGGATGATTTCCACCTCTCTTCACTTAGATGATGGCCTTGGAACGCCTAAATACCACCCACCTAGCATATGACATCATCATTTGGGGCTAGGGTTTCACAAAGGTGATGTTTTGGTGAAAGAAGGGTGCTTGGCACAATGTTTGGATGTTGATGGTGTGATTAGGCTTTGGAGGGGCCAACGTTCAACTTCTCAGGGTTGGGTGTCCCCCATTGGAGCTCAACTTCACTCTAGAAAGGGCATGACATCACCCTACTAGAGTTTATTCATGTAATTTTGTTTAATTTTGCAAATTAGGAAAAATTGATCAAGTCAACCCTGTGATTATGAACTAAAATTAATTTTAGGGTAAATTTTGTATAAATAAATAGAAAGTGACATTCATTTTCATAATAACTTGTCACTTGAGGACAAGAGGTCTGAAATTTTTTCCACATTAGGGTTATTGGCTGAAATAGTGAAGTGCTACTCTTCTTGGAGGCTTGTTTTAGCACTTGGATCAAAATTTTGAAGTTTTATTGTGATCTTGCATGGTATATTCATGATTATTCTTGGTTCAAGTAAGTAAAATATGCATTTTCTCATCTATTGAATGGTTAATGGTATGGTTTTATTTTCTCATATAATATTATGAAATTTCATGGTTTATTTAGTGCTTGAAGTAAGAAACTTAAAGTGCTAACTTTCTTACTTTTTATTTGCCTAGATTCACAAATTTATTTAGTAATTGGTGAAACCCTAGGGCCCTAAATTGATAGATCCCTTCAGGTTTTTACTTAGTTATTATTCTCAATATACTTCTCATCCACACACTTTTCAAGAAGAAGCAGGTGCTAAGGCCTATAAGAGCCTACACCTTAGTATCCTCTTTCTCCAAGCTTGAGATCCTAGGGAGACCTAAGGTGCTATTCTCCCTAGACTCATTCTTCTTGAATTATGTGCATTATCATTTGTTTACAATCCTAGAAGAGATATGCCAACTTTGACCCCATCACCCTAGGAGGCACTAGTTTCTTACCTCAACTCTTTGACAAGACTTCAAACCTCTTCTTCTACTTGATACCTTACTAAAATAACATAATCCACTAACCTTTCCTAGATTCATAACTCCTAAAGATTTCTTCTTCTACAAAAATGATTTTTATAGCTTTGAAAAGAACACTAAATAAGCTAACCTACCCAGAAATTTGCACTAACCTAGGCGTCATCACCTTAGGGTCTAGTCTTCCCTTTCTACCTTTCTAAAGTGAAAATTTTAAGATTGTTACTATTGTCATAGCTGATATAAAAACTATTATTGGAGCCCCTAACAATCCTAAAAATCATCCTTAAAACCACTGAGCATTTGTACTAAGCAAACTATAATCATTGGATATTGAAGTAGTTTTCTTATTGCTTTATTATAGTACTTTTATGAAGTGGTTTCTATTGTTGTCATCATCATTAATTAATGTTGTTATAAATGTTTGGACAACCATTTAAGTCATCTATTGACTTGTATTAATCTTGAAAATCATGAGTGACAAAGTATTATCAAGTTATCAAGACCTTTTATGTCTTTTCTTGTCATCATAACTTGCAATTTTCAAGATACATTGTTTCTACTATAATCTTATCTTTATTATATATAACTTGTTCTAGCAACACACAATTTTTCTAACAAGTTATTGATTATAATCATTGATATCATTGTTACTACTAACGTTTGATGTTTCATTGGTAAAAGGAAGGTACAAACCCACTTTCACTTTCCCTTGTCCCTTTAAACTTTACCCAAGTGACTTCTTCCATTGAGTGACCTAGAGAAAGGGGTAGGTTTTCATCATGTATTTTTGCCTTTGATCAACCAACTAGGTCCTGGGACATCTCCCTTAGACTGAGGTTTTCCTCCTCCTAAATAGAAATAGGTACCCTATTGGGGTGAAAGTTATAGGACTACCTCTGTGTTACGTCAATCTAAGCCTACGTTCCTTTAGGCTTTGGGAAAGTATAGATTGTGCTATAACATTTTTGGCATCATTGTCAGGGAACATCGAGTCAATTTTTCTCAAATGACACCTTCTTCGGTAAGCCTTTATCCAAATCCTTCATTTCATAGAGCTTACCTGGCAACTCCACTGAGGGTGATCCCCTCATCCCTTTTATAATATCAAGGAGATTGTTTGGAGACTCCACTGATGATGACATGTAGAATACATTCGTACACACCTTATTATCATGTAGTTACTATTGTCCACATGTGATGTAGCGAGAGAAATCGCGAACACACTACCTCCGCCTTGTCGCACTCTCCTGCTCACAGGATCGTTCAAATCGCCTTTCTCTGTACCGAAAAGGCTCCTTGGATTCCCCAAACTGAATCTCTGCTAAAAAATAACCCAGTCCACAGGTCCTTTCTTCTTTCCTCATGGCCTCGGCATGAACCGTGAACAATTTCCCCGACGTTAAATTTCGGGGTTCAGAGTTTTCTAATGCCCGAGGTCGAGAGTCTCTGCTCGCTTGGACTTCCGACTACCAATTCTCCAATGCGCCCTTCCTGGCTATATTATGGTCCATGTCACCACTTACCATATGACCACAACCATATAGATTCCCATCGGGGTTTCGGGGTTTACGATGTCAATATGCATGCACCCTTTGGACTCCTGTGTGGCCCGCACGCTCTTATGCCTTATCGGGAAATCGCATTTCGCGATTCTGAAATGCACAAACCCTTTGCTCCCGGGATCTCCGATATCCCGATTCTTGATGAACCAAACTCCGATGGGTGGCTCCCTCATTGGGCCTTTCCCCGATGACACCGATCACTGCCACACGTCCTTCCAGATGGACGGTCCCCTTTCCTCTGAGATTTCGAGACTTTCGATGTCCCGTTTCCTTCGACCCTGGGAACTCCGATTTCCCGATGGCCAATATCCCGACTTCCTCCCTATCTCCGCCACATATCTCTGCTAATGGACGGTTCTGATCACTCCGGTATTTTGAGACTTGGAATGTCTCGATTCTCTTGCCCCAAGAATCCCGATTTCCCGATGGCTACTATCCCGATGGCTAAACCTCGTGCAGCTCCTGTCCAATCTGACGACTGACGGGTACCTAATCCAGATCAAACGGCCCATATCCTTTATCCTTGTGCGCTCACTCCAGAAGCTAAACTCTGTGCATCTCCTCCCGATCCAGCGACTTACAAGATTTTCGAGTGAGATCTGATGGTTGTCGGTCTCCTCCTGCTGTAGGCTTCTCCTGAGCTCCTCCTGGATGTAAACTCCTCAATGGTCTAGATCTCTCCTTCTCTAGCTGATCTGACGACTGTTGTTTCTCCCTCCTGAGCTTATGCACTCCTTCTCCCAGACGTGGAAGAATTTCACGTTCCCAAAGGCTCTACCTTTGCACTCTTTCCTCTTGCGAACTCCTCACTCTAAGATCTTGATTTGCACGCATACAATGCTGACCCTCCTGGGCTTTGGGTACTCTGAACTCCTCCAAAGAGTTCTTCAGTCCCTACATTCCTAGCAGCCTGACTCTGTGCATGAAAGCACTCTCTCTCCTGAGCTTATCCTTCACCCAAGCGACTTCTTGTTGAGTGCTTCTAGGTATTCATTAACCCCTCGAAGATCCCTCAGTGGATTCTTCTATTAAACCCAGAATTCAAAGAGTTCCTTTTTCTTCTGTGCCTATTTGCACAATCTCTCAATGCCCTTCCGACAGAGTTCCTTATCTCACAGAACGTTCAGCATTTATGTCCCTTCTATGCATCCTTTGCACCTGCTCATTGCCCTCCTGGTAGAGCTCTCAAAATCCTCAGTGATTCTGGCATCCCTTCTGAACTTCTCAACAAAAGTCCTCTCTTTGTGCACTCCTTCCACTGGCTCAATGCCCTCCTGGCAGAGATTTTCAGAACCCTCAATGATTATGTTTCTTCTGAAATCATAGCAGAGTTCCCTCCTCAAATGCACCGCAGCGCATACGCTCAATGCCCACTTGGCAGAGCTCTACAAAATCCTCAACAGAATTCTGTCTGCAGCTGTGTTTCTCTCACACAGCCTTACCTCCAAGGTATTCAGCAACCTTGAGGTCTTCTTCCTCTGAGTTGTTGACTTCAGCTTCTGTGCCGCAACACGTCTTTGTCTGACTCCATAGAGTTCAAAAATGCATCCTCTATGCACGGCTCGCAGAACCCGCAACATTCTGTCACACCCTCCTGGTGTGAAGCCTCAAAGACCTCCAACTTTGAAATCAAACACACTCCTGCAAATGCCTAACATACATCTATAGCATATATATGGAACACACACAGACATCCACATAACACAAAATTAATGCAGGAAAAACTGCTCTGTTATATTAACAATGGAAAATGCCTGTAATTACCATGGTGTTCCTGAGCTCTCTCTGGCTCTTCTCGACTCAACCTATCCTCTCTCTAATTCAAAATGAGATCTCAAAATATCTTTTACCTGAGGGGCTCATCGAGCGCTTCCCTCCAGGTCTACCTACTATATTCAATTACAATAAATGGTTGTCTAGTCCAACATCTGGATCTAGATCTCAGCCTTACAAATATTAAAGGAAGAACTACCTAACGCCTACTCAAAAGCACGGCTTCTATGGCTCACCAGCCTAAACTCATTAATTACATTCAATTTCCAATTCAAATGAGGTTGCGCCTCTTTCTTTAGCATTTGAATGCATGCACGCTGACGTGGTTGGTTGGCTGGCTGGATGCGTGGAGAGATGCTCCTGCATCAAACTCCTCAGCTGCAAAATCATGAGCTCTTGCTCATGTGCTTCCCCTCTCAGCTGTTGGAAGTTCTCCTGGATCCCAAATAAGTCTTTGGAGCTTTCCATCTGCTCCATTCTATTGTTGTTGCTGCTGCTGCTGCTACTGTTACTCTTTTGCTTAGCCTCTCCCTACTGGCAGTGTCTGCTGACTTCAACATCAACTCCATGATCTCACTAATCACTTCATCCAGCTGCTCCCATGGCTGGTTCTGTTTTTGCAGTCTCCTCAGCTGCAAAAAAATTTGGGCATTTGGCAGATAATCATGATCTTCCATGCCTTTCTCCTCACCTGTTTCCAACCTCACCTGTTGGATGTGCCTTCCCTGCACTCTCACCCTTTCTTCCAGGGCTTCTATCTGCTGCCACAGCTCAGCAAAACATATGTTATTTTCTTCTTCCTCTTCTGCTCTTGCTGAAAACTCCCACGTTGCAGTCTCTTCAGCTTCATCGCTGAATGCATTGAGCCATTCCTCAGAATGCTCACTCTCTTATTCTGCTTCTACTTCTTTTTATGTTGCTAGCTCCAATGCTACAGTGCTCTCATCTCACTGGCTAAAATCATTGAGCCTTTCCTCAGAACGCTCATTCTTCCTTTCATCCGCTTGGGTAGTCTCAAATGTCTGCTCCAAATTCCTTTTGACAGTCATCATCAGTTGTGACTGTTCTGTTGTTGTACCATCTGCAACACAAATTTCTGCCTCCTCCTGGACACATGGTAGGAATACTCCAATTCCCCCAATCATCAGAATATCATCTTGATCTTCCTCCTCTGTCAGCTACACATGCTGATCCAAATCTATCTTTGAGCTCACTTGCTCTGTCAGCTCCCTTGGCTGATTCTGACTCATTAGTTCATCCCTTCCCATCTGGCAAGATGGGATGCTTCCGCTACCCTCCTGACAGACTATGAGATCAATCGATCCCATCTTCATCAGCACTCCTTGCTGAATTGAACTCTCCTCTGATTCCATGAGACTTTCAGACAATCTCAAATGTTCATCTCTGCCCACCTGGCAGTCCTTGAGATCCCGCAGCGACCTCTTTTCATTGCCCAGCTGGTAATGTGAAATTCCCTGATTGTCCTCTTGACAGTTCGTGAGATCTTCAACTGATCTCAACTCGTTGCCCTCTTGGAAATATGGAATTTCTATTCTTCCCTCCTAGCAATGCTTGAGATCCTCAGCCGATCCCAATTCATCCTCTTTATCAAAATCATCGAGACTTCTCCCAGTCTCTGGTTTACGGACATAAATTACCTTTTCCTCTGTGGCCTTGAGGTTTTTAGCATACCTCAACCATCTCCTTAACATCCTGCGCTGTCTCATGACCATCAGCTTCTTGACTGGCCATTTTTCTTTTGCCTTCTTCATGGGCAATTCGCGCATCCGTCTCCTCCTCCTATCATGCTGCATCTACAGTTCGAGCTTCTATATGTCTGCCTTTAATTCATAGATGCCTTTATCCATTTCTCTATCCATTTCTGCAAGCTTTTCTGCCTTGCTCTTTTTCCTCCCAGCATGCCTATGGCCTTCAGTAACCAAGGTGTTGTCTCTGTCTGTTCTCCTAGCCAACTTGATGTCACTCTGCATCCCTGAGTGTTCCAGCTTCATCCTACAGACTCCCTGACTGCCTTCTCGACTGCTGCCTACCTGCAAACAAGTCCTTACAGAGTTCTTAACGCTCTGTCTTCCTCCTACTTTCCTCTGTCTGCAATATACAAATAGAATCCCGCTCTGATACCACACTAATGTAGCAAGAGAAATCGCGACTACACTACCTCCGCCTTGTTGCGCTCTCCTGCTCACAGGATCGTTCAAATCCCCTTTCTCTGTGCCGAAACGTCTCCTTGGATTCCCCAAATAGAATCTCTGCTAAAAAATGACCCAGTCCACAGGTCCTTTCTTCTTTCCTCACGGCCTCAGCATGAACCGTGAACAATTTCCCTGAAATTAAATTTTGGGGTTCGGGGTTTTCTAATGCTCGAGGTCGAGAGTCTCTTCTCGCTTGGACTCCTGACTACCGATTCTCCAATGTGCCCTTCCTGGCTATACTATGGTCCATGTCACCACTTACCATATGACCACAGCCATATAGCTTCCCATCGGGGTTTCGGGGTTTACGATGTCAATATGCATGCGCCCTTTGGACTCACGATTCTTCGATCCCCGATCCTCCGATGGCTCACGGTCGTTGACCTGTCAACGGTCCTTTCAAACGTCATGAAAATCTGTCACCTGTCCTCCTCGTCAACTCCTGTGTGGCCCGCACGCTCTTATGCCTTACCAAGAAATCGCATTTCGTGATTTTGAAATGCACAAACCCTTTTCTCCCGGGATCTCCGATATCCCGATTCCCGATGAACCAAACTTCGATGGGTGGCTCCCTCGTCGGGCCTTTCCCCGATGACACCAATCACTGCCACGCGTCCTACCAGATGGACGGTCCCCTTTCCTCCGGGATTTAAATACTTTCGATGTCACATTTCCTTCGACCCTGGGAACTCCGATTTCCCGATGGCCAATATCCCAACTTCCTCCGGATCTCCGCCACGTATCTCCATTAACAGACAGTTTTGATCGCTCTGGTGTTTCGAGACTTGGATTGTCTCGATTCTCTTGCCCCGAGAATCCTGATTTCCCGATGGCTACTATCCCGATGGCTAAACCTTGTGAAGATCCTGTCCAATTTGACGGCTGACGGGTACCTAATCTAGATCTGACGGCCCAGATCCTTTATCCTTGTGCACTCACTCCAGAAGCTAAACTCCGCGCATATCCTCCCGATCCAGCGACTTACGGGATTTTCGAGTGAGATCCGATGGCTGTCGGTCTCCTCCTGTTGTAGGCTCCTCGTGAGCTCCTCCTAGATGTAAACTCCTCAGTGGTCCAGATCTCTCCTTCTCCAACCAATCTGACGGCTGTTGTTGTTCCCTCTTGAGCTTATGCACTCCTTCTCCCAGACATGGAAGAATTTCACATTCCCAAAGCCTCGACCTTTGCGCTCTTTCCTCTTGCGAACTCCTCACTCTGAGTTCTCGATTGCGCGCATACAACGTTGACCCTCCTGGGCTTTGGGTACTCAAAACTCCTCCAAAGAGTTCTTCAGTCCCTGCATTCCTAGCAGCCCGACTCTGTGCATGAAAGCACTCACTCTCCTGATCTTATCCTTCACCCAAGTGACTTCTTGCTGAGTGCTTCTAGGTATTCAGTAACCCCTCGAAGATCCCTCAATGGATTCTTCTCTTAAACCCAGAATTCAAATATTTCCTTTTTCTTTTGTGCCTATCTACACAATCTCTCAATGCCCTTCTAGCAGAGTTCCTTCTCTCACAGAACATTTAGTAGTTCTGTCCCTTCTGTGCATCCTTTGCACCTGCTCAATGCCCTCCTCGCAGAGCTCTCAGAATCCTCAGTGATTCTAGCGTCCCTTCTGAACTTCTCAACAGAAGTCCTCTCTTTGTGCACTCCTTGCACTGGCTCAATGCCCTCCTGGCAGAGCTTTTCAGAACCCTCAATGATTCTGTTTCTTCTGAACTCACAGCAGATTTCCTTACTCAAATGCACTGCAGCGCATACGCTCAATGCCCACTTGGCAGAGCTCTACAGAATCCTCAACAGAATTCTGTCTACAACTGTTTTTCTCTCACACAACCTTACCTCCAAGGTATTCAGCAACCTTGAGGTCTTCTTCCTCTGAGTTGTTGAATTCATCTTTTGTGCCACAACACGTCTTTATCTGACTCCGCAGAGTTTAGAAATGCATCCTCTGTGCATGGCTCGCAGAACCCGCAGCATTCTGTCACACCCTTCTAGTGTGAAGCCTCAAAGACCTCCACCCCTAAAATCAAACACACTCCTACAAATGCCTAACATACATCTACAGCATATATATGGAACACACACAGACATCCACATAACACAGAATCAATGCAAGAAAAACTGCTCTGTTATATTAACAATGGAAAATGCATGTAATTACCATGGTGTTCCTGAGCTCTCTCTGGCTCTTCTCAACTCAACCTCTCCTCTCTCTAATTCAAAATGAGATCTCAAAATATCTTTTACCTTAGGGGCTCATCGAGCACTTCCCTCCAGGTCTACCTACTCTATTCAATTACAATAAATGGTTGTCTAGTCTAGCATCTGGATCTAGATCTCAGCCTTACAAATATTAAAGGCCAAACTACCTAACGCCTGCTCAAAAGCACGACTTCTATGGCTCACCAGCCTAAACTCATTAATTACATTCAATTTCCAATTCAAATGAGGTTGTGCCTCTCTCTTTAGCATTTGAATGCATGCGTGTTGACGTGGTTGGTTGGCTGGTTGGCTGTGTGGAGAGATGCTCCTGCATCAACATGGCCCCTCCTAAATGGGCCCCCAAAGAACTCTTTGACTGGTTGGACTTGGCCAATATCAAAGGGGGATTGCATGATCTCCCTAAAGATGTCTATTCATGGATACCCAAGTTTTATGGAGAGGCTGAGGCTTCTAGCAATACACATTTGAACAAATTTTGTGAGCGCTATGACTTCCATCAGTTTGGGAAAGAACATCCTGACACATTCATGAAAATTTTCCTTGCCTCACTTACTGGAAATGGTAGAAAATGGAGCACTAACCTCCCAATCAAGAGCCTCACAACTTGTGAAAATTTAGAACACGTTTTCCTACAAACATGGGGTGTGATGGAAGATATGGCCTCCCTTTACTTGCAATATCTCAAAATATGCAAAAAAAACGATGAAATTGTTAGGGAATTTAATGACAAGTTGAATAACGTGTTTGGTTGAATTGATTCTGATTTTCAACCAAAGAGCGTTATTCTTGGATAATACCTCAATTATTTCGAAGGAAACTTCCAATCCCTCCTCAGGAATCGATTCCCAAAAAACCTCCAGGAGGCACAAGATGGTTATTTCCAGATTGAAAAAAATATCAAATGGTGTGATTATGTTTCCTAGGTCAATATTATTCAGGACCAAGATGATATCTTATGGTTCAATGAGGAAAACATGGAGGAAGAAGAACATAATTTCCCAGAGATAATAGAAGTAAATGAAGAGATTAAGTTAGCCATTCCCCCTAAGAGAATTGTTACTTGGAAGAATGGGTTCTCAAACATGAAATATGCCTTGAATTTTTCAAAACAACATAAACCCCATGGGGATCTAGGTGCCCTTGAAAAACTGTTTGAAGATCGGGAGGATGAAAAAGAAGACATTGAATTTTCAATTTCACAAATCACTGAGTAAAATGATTTGGAAGAAGAATCCTCGATCATTTTTCATGTTGTAAGAGTTGGGACAAGATATGGTGAACCCACGCCTTTTTATGTTACCCTCCAAATAAATGATTTCCTTCTCCATAATGTCATTTTTTATCTAGATGCTTCCAGAAACATCATGATTCAAAGGGTCATGCACCATCTGGGACTTAGTATATTGCAACCCTATAATTATACATTAGATGGCCTTACACGTGGTCTTATCAAAGACTTGGTTGTTTCCTTCCACACTTTCCCTAATGTATCTTTCAAGATCGGTGTAATAGTAATAGACAAATTAAGTAGTTGGGAAATGGTTTGGAAAAGTCAAGCAATAAGAATGTCATGAATATCATCAAGAAGGTTGTGGGAGAAAATAAGAAGGCATGGGATAGCAAGATCAAGTATGCCCTATGGGAAGATCATATAAAAACAAAGACTTCAATAGGAAAAACCTCGTTTGAACTAGTATATGGGTTGGAGGCTAAACTACCTATGAATCTCCAAAGTCCCATCCTCCGCTTCGCCCAACAATAAACCACAGAAAAAGAAGCACTCAAAGGATGAATTGACCAGTTGGTGGAATTAGATGAATCTAGGAGGGTTGTGTTGAACCATATGGAAATAATTCAAGACAAGTTTAAGAACACTTTTTATCACAAAGAAAAGGAGAGGGATTTCAAAGAATGGGATCTAGTGTTATTATGGGACAAAAGGAGAGATAAAATTAGTATGCACAAGAAATTAGACGGATTATGGACAAGTCCTTACAAGATTGTGAGTCTAGCAGGAACAAACTCTTTTAATTTAACAACTCTTTAGGGAGATGCTTTGAAAATACCTGTGAATTCTATCCACATCAAGAATTACTTCCCACCGAAAACATGGTAGGTAAGTATAGGTAACTTGTAATAGGTAGTCATTTTGCATCCATTATATATACCATTGCATATCATGTTAACATATTTGTAGTTGAAATTTTCATATTGTCTTGTTTCATTATGTATATATGTATTCTCATAATCATATGCTTTTATCATATATGGACGAAGGGGTTATATCACCACCATAGGTATTATTGATATCTCTTGTTGAGATTTAGTAGGAACAAGTCATACCAGAGATGTGGAGGTTCTCATGCACTCTACGATGAGCACATGTCCGCAAATTGGAGCTATATGTTATCCCATAGACTAGGGATAACTAAGGAGATTACGTCTCGAGGCCCATATATCCTAAATATGGATTACATAGATCCATACGACTTGAGAATGGCCCTAAAGGGCCCCTCTTTTCTTCAGTGCAATCCACATATCACCAGCAACAATATGCATCACACCATCCTGGTCCTAAAGTAGGAGTGAGTCATTCTCCATGAGGTAATGAGTCTGGGTATCATGTCGTGTATAACTCTAATTTTTTAAGAACTTGAACATGTTGTATCGAATCCTTCTTCATTTCATGATGTTTTCTTAGAAATTATTCTCTTTGACTTGTTCAAACCTGGAAGGATGACACAGTGCCTTAGAAAGTTGATTTCCCTTTAGGATGGGTTGTTACTGGGTGGATCTGTGAAAATTCATCATCCATTCCCTCCATACTTATCACTTTCCATTTTTATTCCTTCCATCTCCCCTATGATTTTTTGGGAATTGGGATTAGCTACACTAGGAAGAGTTGTAACTTACCTTGTGGGAAGAAGGGGATAAAGGCCTGGAGGGTAACAGTAGTTGGCAAGAGTTAAAATACAATTTTGAAACCTTTGATATGATTCACCTAGTGATCCTCGAGAAAGAAGTGAAAACATATCAATAAGAAAAGGGGGCCCACAAGATAACATAAATATTCAAGGTACTAGTTGATAGATACAAGGTCTCATCACGAGCCATCATATTATGACCATGGGCATGTAGTAGTATGAAACTACCACCTATATGGTCACCAAACCAGGGTAGTGGCTCTTGGTGGCATAGCCAAGAGAAAGGGGGTCTCGTCATGATCCAACCTTCTCATTTCCATGAAATGTTTTTGGATAACACTGTCACCTTTGGTCATCAAGCTAGGATAGTGGCCCTCAACTATTTCCTTAAAGCACGAAAGAAAAATATCAAAATAAATAAAGCTAAGAGTAAAAGGTAACGTATGGGCTAATAAAAAATTACATTCATGATAAGGTGGAGCTCACCCTCCACAAGGGCACCCACATGTAAGACTCTACATTTCCCTATTACCACATGCACCCCTTGCCCAAATATTTACCGCATGCCACATCATAAACTTACATGACTTGGACTAGAATCCACCTAGGAAACACCCCAAACTTAAGGGAGGTTAGCCCAATAGGACACCCTGACACCCTCTCCAAACCTAAATTGTCAAATTGCATAACATCTTTGAGCATTTGTTTCGGGTTAAGAGGGGTTTGATGCACATGTTCAGGTAATTTAATTATTATATGTGATTTACATGCTATGTTCCTTATGACTTATGAGCCCCTGGAGGGTGTACTTTTTTGTTGCTCCAAGACCTTGCCTAGTGGATAGGTACAAATGAGGGAATGATTAGCTCAAACCTTCATGGGGTCTCAAATCCCAAAGATTCATGCTGAAACCCCAGCCAGGGGTAAGAAGAGATTGAAGGTTTCACTGGATGAAGGAAGGACATTTCCTTTGGAGGCACTTTAGCAGGCCTAGATGGATGATTTCCACCTCTATTCACTTGGACGATTTCCTTGGAATGCCTAGAGACTGGCCACCTATCCTATGACATCATCATTTGGGGCTAGGGTTTCAGGGAGGTAATGTTCTGGTGAAAGAAGGGTGCTTAGCACAACATTTGGCAATTGATGGTGTGATTAAGGCTTGGAGGGGACAACGTTCCACTTTTCAAGGTTGGACATCCCCCATTGGAGCTCAACATAACCCTAGAAAGGGCATGACGTCACCCTACTAGGTATTATTCATGTAATTTTGTTAATTTTTTAAATTAGGACAAATTGATCAGGTCAGCCTGTGATTATGAACTAAAATTAATTTTAGGGAATATTTTGTATAAATAAACAGAAAGTGACATTCATTTTCATCATAACTTGTCACTTGAGGACAAGAGGTATGAAATTTTCACCCCATTAGGGTTATTTTCTGAAATAGTGAGGCACTACTCTTGTTGGAGGCTTGTTTTAGCACTTGGATCAAAATTTTGAAGTTTTATGGTGATCTTGCATGGTATAATCATGACTATTATTAGTTCAAGTAAGTAAAATATGCATTTTTTCATCTATTGAATGGTTAATGGTATGGTTTTATTTTCTCATACAAGATTATGAAATTGCATGTTGTATTTAATGCTTTAAGTAAGAAACTTAAAGTGCTAACTTTCTTACTTTTAATTTTTCTAGATTCATAAATTGATATAGTAATTGGTGAAACCCTAGGGCCCTAAAGTGATAACTCCCTTGAGGTTCTTACTTAGTTATTGTGCTCAAGATAATTCTCATCGACAAAAATTTTAAGAAGAAGGAGGTGCTAAAGCCTAGAAGAGCCTACACCTTAGTATCCTCTTTCTCCAAGCTTGAGATCCTAGGGAGACTTAAGGTGTTATTCTCCATAGACTCATTCATCTTGAGTTGTGTGCATTATCATTTGTTTATATCCCTAGAAGAGAGCTTCCAACTCTGACTCCATCACCCTAGAAGGCACTAGTTTCTTACCTCAACTCTTTGACAAGACTTCAAACCTCTTCTTCTACTTGATATCTTACTAAAATAACATAATCCACTAACCTTTCCTAGAATAGAAACTCCTAAATCTTGTTTCTTCTACAACAATCATTGTTCATCTCTAACAAGAACAATAACTAAGATAACCTACCCAAAAAATTGCACTAACCTAGGTGGCATCACCCTAAGGTCTAGTCTTCCCCTTGATAGCTTTCTAAAGTGAAAATTCTGAAGTTGTTACTCTTATCATAACGGCTATTACAACCACTATTGTATCCCCTAACAGCCCTAAAAATCATCCATAAAACCATTGAGCATTTGTACTAAGAAAACTATAATAATTGGATATTGAAATAGTTGTCTTATTGCTTTATTATAGTACTTTTATGAAATGGTTTCTATTGTTGTCATCCTCATTAATTAATGTTGTTATAAATGTTTTCACGGCCATTTAAGTCATCTATTGACTTGTATTAATATTGAAAATCATGAGTGGCGAAGTATTATCAAGTTTGCAACACCTTTTATATATTTTCTTGTCATCATAACTTGCAATTTTCAAGATACATTGTTGCTACTATAATCTTATGTTTGTTATATATAACTTGTTCTAGAAACACATAATTTGTCTAAGAAGTCATTGATTATAATCGTTGGTATCATTGTTACTACTAATGTTTGATGTTTCATTGGTAAAGGGAAGGTACAAACCCACTTTCACTTTCCCTTGTCCCTTTAAACTTTACCCAAGTGTCTTCTTCTACTTTGTGACCTAGAGAGAGGGGTGGGTTTTCACTATGTATTTATTCCTTTCATCAACCAAATAGATCCTGGGAAGTCTTCCTTGGAGTGAGGTTTTCCTCCTCTTAAAGAGAAAGAGGTACCCTATTGGGGTGACAGTGATAGGACTACCTCTGTGCTACGTCAATCTAAGCCTACTTTCCTTTAGGCTTCGGGAAAGTATAGATTGTGCAAAAACAAGGTTATTATGTGGAGGTGTAAGTAAATTCTTCTTATATATTCATTGATGGATTGATATCCGATATTTGGAAGATCGTTTTACATATATTTTGTTTGGTTGATTACATGTAGATATTTTTTCGGGGTGTTTTCTTTTAGAGTTCATAGTTGTCCTTAAGGATTGTTATTTTACTTTCACCATGGTCGATCAAGGGCTTCAAAGATCTCACAGAAAGAAAGGTTTGGATCCTAAAGTTCATGAACCTCGACACGACTCTTCTAACAAAGGAATAGTTGAAGAAAAAACTTCTAAAATCAAGAGTGTATCTCCTAGCAGTGGCTAACACATAGAAGAACCGATCAGAACCTTCGTAGAAGGTGTTGTACCTTACAAAAATACCCCTTTAATTGATTTGCTTGGTCCACTACTTTTTGAACAACTGTCCATGATTTTTATTGATTCTTATTCCCCTTATCGTTCATCCAATAGATTATCTTCTAATTGCACAGATGGAATATCCATTCCCCAATGTACCCATAGATGGCCGCACTAGCACATATCACTACTATTGATTCTTATTATTTACTAGGAACATATGTGAACTGGGTTACTCCAACATAAGAACTTATGAGTACATCTCTCTCTGCACATGGGTTGGGTGATATTCTTGCTTCACTAATACCACATATGCACACACTAAGTGATTTACTTGGTCATCCCATCAGTCAAATGGCCATCATTCAAATTGTTCATACAACCACAATTACGCAAGATACTCAACCTACATCTCCAAATTTACAAATGGGGAGTGCTTCTATACCCTTCACTGGAGTTCAATCTTCAGCTGGAGGGAAACCTTTTGCTGGGGGGAAACCATCAACTATGAGGAAAACTCCTATATGGGGGAAACAACAAAACAAATGGGGGAAATTTTCTTATGCATGTCCTTCCATTCCCACTAATATTGGCCTATATTCTGGACAACCATATCTAGGAGTTGAAAATCCTTTATGGGGTCAAACTAATATAGTGGGAATTCCTTAGCAAGGAACTTTTCCTAATCAATCCATGAACCCCATGATTACAACACAACAACCTCCTCAAACATAGTATATGGGAGGTCCATCGATCCAACCAAAATACATGGGGAGACAGTCAGGTCAACTATAGTACAAGGGAGGTCCATCGATTCAACCCAAATACATGGGGGGACCATTGGGTCAACTGCAATACAATGGGGGACCCTCAGGTTAGCCACAAAACATTGGGGGACCATCCAGTTAGCCATAATACATGGGAGAAACATCTAGTTTTTCCATCCCATCGCAACCTGTATATGGTCCTACTAGTGTTCCTATGTCACATGGTTACTACCATTATCCACAAGTTAACCAACAACTTCCATTCTTGGATACATTATATTTGTCTGATCTGTTGGGTTTGACCAATGATCCCATGTTGCATTCCCTATTTTGGCCTCCAATCCCCACCAAAATACCTTCCAATATCCCAAAATTCAATGGGAGACATGGAGAAGACCCTAATAACCATGTGATGTAGAAGCATCATCATCAGTCTAAAGAGGCCGAGTGGAGGACAACTCAAGACCCAACACGCACATTTAAAGTTGGTTTTAATCCCAAGGAGGGCGCATCATATTAAATTTTTGAAACATTGTAATTAAATATCTTTTAATATTTGGAGGCTTGAACCATTGTATAGGATCACCGAAGATTGTAATCACCTTAATTATCTACAAGATTGTACACATTTCGAGCACCAGCTCTTATCTAGTTTGTAAATGCTCATTCAATGTAATAGGCCTTAGTAGATGAATGTTTTAATTGTGATAGGATAACACTAAGGTAGTCTGTAGGGAAGGATCGAGAAGCTCCTCATGTATAAATATATGTAATCTATGCCAAAATGAAGATGTTGTATGTTATTATTGCTGCTAAATGTAAGTGTAAGAACATTTCTGAAGGATAATATATTTTTTTGCTGAAAGTAAATGCAGCTGCAGAGAACTGTGTGAGTCCATGAAATTACTTTGTTGAATGAATATCAACAGAGGTTTGATTCCAATTGCATGGTGTTATTTATTTCTGAGTTCATTGATTAAATGTTATGTTATTTGCTTGCTATGGTTGATTATGCCCATATGTATGCATTTTTTAGTTAGAAAGAGGAACTGTTAATGTTTCTTTAAGTTTCAATTGTTTCTCTTCTAAGAGTTCTGGTGCAAGGAGTGCATAGTGCCCGCAAGGTTTGAGAAGGTCGAGTCGAGTCTGACTCAAAATCTTAGAAGAGGTAGCGTGAAACTTTGAAGAGGAAGTGCAAGGAGTGCACAATCACTCAATGGAGAGTAAATTATGATAACAAACCCGTGCAAGGTGTGCATTAGGACTGGACTCAGTTGGAGTCTCGAAGATTCTGAGTCTAGAGAGCACAAGGAGCGTGTGAGAATTTCTGAAAGAAACTCCAAATTCTCAAGGTAAACAAGTGTCATAGCTA
Organism: Picea engelmannii; assembly: GCA_009831015.1. Taxonomy (NCBI): domain Eukaryota; kingdom Viridiplantae; phylum Streptophyta; class Pinopsida; order Pinales; family Pinaceae; genus Picea; species Picea engelmannii. The sequence continues at coordinate 911,466 of ML780668.1, read as the reverse complement.
CATAGGAGTGACTTAGAAACTTTCTAAGTCTGAAATTGTAAATGTTCGGGGGAGCGCAAAGGAAGGTGCAGAGGTTCGTATTTCCTTGCTTGGTCAAGCTTAGGAAGGATAGTGACCAATATCCTTTGGAAAAGGAGTAGTTTTATTAGTTTTGAGGATGGGCAGACTAGATCCTCTCATGGAGAAACCAAATCCTTTCCTAGCCATTAGATTTGGGAAAGAAGTGGAGGATTTAACTTGAGAAATCCTTCGAACTTCGTATGTTTGGAGCATTTGGAGTGTGGAGTGAAAAGGATTCGGAACCCCTGAATTTTCAAAGTATGAAACTCATATGGAGTGTTGATTCTAGTGGACATGTGTGAGCGGATCATCGATTCTGTAAGACCGTCCATCCGGGAGAAAGGGGGCATGATTGTGAAGGGTTGACAATTCCCTAAATCTTCGAAGAGCATAGTAGATCCATGTCATTTCTAAATGGGATATGCGTGGTAGTAGATCCCAAGATCTGGAGACTTAGCAGTCTGATACATCCATGAAGTGTTTCTCAAAAAGTGCCGAAGCCTGGAGCCGCGAAGCGGGTATAAGCCATCGATTTGTGAAGGAACAAGAATCGTTCGATCTGATTTAGAGTTTGGATCTCTAGGAGCATAGAGTGTTGGAGTAGGAAGAATCATTGAATCCCAAAATAGAGAAACCATTCCACGTCATGGATTTTAACGGGTCATATGGATCGTTGATCTTTGATTATCAGCTCATAAATTTTCCACTTCAGCATTCAGGAGAAGCGTGGTGCAAGTTTGATGAAACTCGCAAAGTTCAAGAGTTTTGAAGTCTTGAATTCTCCGGATATTTGATATTTAGTCCACATTTTTTGGCCCAGGGTCCCTTGAAGGACTTGTGAGTACTGAGGGACTCCCGAAAAATGGATTTTTCACTTGAGAAGAAGGACATAGGACCTGTGAAATTGGTTTTGAGGGCTCGAAAGGAGCCTACGAGATGATCTGACTCCCGAAGTCAAACGATCCTAGAACATGAGGTCGCGAAGACCCCAAAGAGTGGGTGGGGGTTTGCATCAAGTGGAATCATAGCCCAGATAAGTTTTTGTTTGATACCATCAACTGGTATTAGAGTCCAAATTAAGCTCCGTGAAGGAAAACTCAGATCTCCAGGAGCATAGTGTGTTGGAGCAGGTAGAATCATTGAATACAAAAATAGCAAAACCATTCCACATCGTGGATTTTAATGGGTCCTATGGATCATTGATATTTGATTATCAGTTCATAAATTTTCCACTTCGGCGTTTGGTAGGAGCATGGTGCAAGTTTGATGAAACTCCTGAAGTTCGAGAGTTTTGAAGTCATGAATTCTCCATAGATTGGAGATTTAGTCCACATTTTTTGGCCTAGGGTCCCTTGAAGGACTTGTGAGTACTTAGGGACTCCCGAAAAGTGGTTTTTTCACTTGAGAAGAAGGACATAGGACCTGTGAAATCATTTTTGAGGGCTCGAAAGGAGCCTGCAAGCTGATCTGACTCCCGAAGTCAAACAATCCTAGACCGGTAGGTCGTGCAGACCCCAAAGAGTGGGTGTGGGTTTGCATCAAGTGGTATTAGAGCATAGATAAGTTTTTTTTTATACCATCAACTGGTATTAGAGTCCAAATTAAGCTCTGTGAAGGAAAACTTGGTACCATGCTACCAAGAAGACGTAGGGACAGACCTGTAGTGAATCCAACAATGGAAGAAGAGATGAGGAGACTCCCTATGAGATTATATGCCATGGAGACAACACAGAGGAGAATACCTGATGTTGGTGATGTCAGTGAGGCTGAGAGTGAAGAAGTAGAAGAAGAATGAGATGTAGGAGAAGAAGCTATAGAGGAGTAGCTATTGAGAGTTGTTGTTAAAATGGGAGCTAGAGAAAAAATAAAAGTCCCAATGTATGAAGGAAACTTAGATGTTGAAGAGTTGTTGGATTGGATAATTTCTTTGGAAAAGTACTTTGATTATGAGGATATCAATGATGAAAATAAGGTGAAGCATGTTGTTACCAGACTAAAGGTACATGCGGTGCTATCATGGGATGAATTGCAAGCTAATAGAAGATGTAAAGGTAAGTCCAAAATCAAAAGTTGGGATAGGATGGTAGCTAAATTAAAAGATAAAGTCATACCCAACTACTATTAGATAAATATTTTTACGAAATTGCAGAACCTAAGAAAAAAAGACTTGTCAGTAAAGGAGTACACTAAAAAATTTTATAGGTTGAACATCAGAGTAGGTCATAGAGATAACAATGAAGAGAAAAATGCCAGGTATGTAAGGCCTAAGGTATGAGATTCAAGATGAAATCAGTATGATGACAGTAAGAACTATAGAGGACAATTATGAGGTGACACTGAAAGCAGAGGAAAAGTTGGCCATGAAGAAAAGCCAGCGAAACAGATGGAAAACTCCAAACATAGGTAGAGGAATTACCCAAGAAACATTCCAGAAACACAAAGATTAAGTTGGAAAGTATCATAGCTAGACAGAAAGAGGAGGAAGTTCCATAGGTGGAAATTATGGTGGAAGAGAATCTTTTTCTCGAGGAAGAGGAAGAGGCAGACGAGGAGAAGTGAAATTCTATGCCTATAAAAGATAGGGCATATGTCTTGGGATTGTCGTGAGAAGAAGAAATATGGAGAATCTTACATTTCTGATGCACAGGAGAGGAATGTGGAGGCATAAACAACAGAATATGGGAGATCCCTCATGATGTGAAAAGTTATCATAGAACCATAGAAATAAGTAAAGGAACCAGTTTAGAGAAATAGTTTGTTCAGAACTGCTTGCAATACCAAAGATAGGGTATGTAAAGTGATCATAGACAGTGGAAGTACTGATAATATGGTATCCATGGAAATGGTGGAAAATATGGAGTTGGAGACAACTACACATCCAAACCCATATAAGGTATCGTGGTTGCAGAAGGGACACCAAATCATGGTAATCCAACAATGCAATGTTGAATTTAAAATAGGTGCACTACTACATATGGGCAGATTATTCCACGAAAATTTTCCACGCTTCCACTAGTTTCATCATTTTTTTTAAACAGGGTGGGATTTTCGTGGATATTGCCATGAAAGTTCGTCACAATATCGACGAAAATCTTAATTTCAACTAGTCGAGATTTTCTTCGCTATAGCGATGAACTTTTGTGGAAATAGCGACGAAAATTTTGCCTATCTCATTGGTCGATGTTAACAGCTAGTTGACTATTTTATCTATATATACATGACTTTAAGAGACTTTATGACACAATTTCTATAGTTGTGACACTATTCTTGGCTTTTGTTTGAGATGTTTATTTTTTCCATCATCCACCGATTGAACAAATCCAATTCTCGATCTACATAGCTCATATTTTGAACTTGCAAGGTTAGTATGTTATTTTTTATTGATGTACTAATTTAACTTGTAATTTTTTTTTCAAATGTCCAAATTGCATTTAGCTTGTTTTTTCCTTGATAATATATTATAATATGTGTAGTACCATATTTCATGTCTTTGGTTTTTGGATCTAGTTAGTATTTTCTATGGAAAAGGGTATG
>ML780668.1:888610-904949 GCA_009831015.1 Picea engelmannii | reverse complement strand
CAAATTTATGTATGCCTTGATATTTTTTTATTGCATTGACATTTGTAGGTGGCTATCATCAAAATAAATCCATAAAGAAGATATAAGGTATTGGAAGAGAGAAATTCCCCGACTAATGTGTCAAATGCAATAGTATCTACCTCAAGCATTTTTCAATGAACAAGAACACTACCTCATACACCAAGTTGAGGAGATTGAATTATGTGGACCAGTACACACAAGGTTGATGTGGATGGTGGAGAGGCAGTTGAAGTCACTGAAGGATTTTGTTAAACAAAGAGAACGTTTGGAGGGTTCTATGGTCGAGGGATATATGGTATATCAATGCATGGTGTATATTAGTCAATATCTACCTAAATTAGCAAAAAATATGAATGTGCCTCGCTTTGAGGTTCATTTTGATACGGAGCAATTTCCTTAACCAATTAGGGAGATTAAAATCCTTTCTGTAGGATATGGTCAAGACCTATTTAGCAACAATCACACTCTTCAGAGTGGATAATGCCAAGGTTGGGACCAGAGGTTTGATTGAGACTCCTAGCTCTTTAAATAATAAATATTCCATGACCATTTCATTTCATATTGAAGGAAAGGTAACATGTTTCATGCATCTATGAAGAGGTATCTTAGTGGCCATTCTATTAGGATTCTATCGAGGTGGCTCTTGTATGAGAGAGGACACCTAAGATGTATTTTTATGGGCCTCAATATTTCATCGCCCTTTGTCTCCTAGTTATAACAACCTCATTTATACCTTCACTCATCACCATAGTGGATTTCATCACTTCTCATGGTAGGTGTTTGGAAAGCCCTCGTCCTTCTCTTTATTCTCTTTTCTCGGTGGGCCCCCAATGAATTAGATGGAAGAGTTATAGTCTAAGCCTATATATAATATATAATATAAAAAACAAAAATTAAAAACGAAAATTAAAACAACATAAAAAAAAAACATATCATTACAAACGAAAAACATTTCAAAGCGTAGCCTCCACTCGCATGCATAGTTGCACACACTCACCACCACAGTCTAGCCACTATCTCACTCGCACGCAGAGCTACAAGAAACTACCACCACCACAATCCCATGGATTTGGAGAGGAGGATGGATTTGGAGCACGGTTTGGAGAGGAGGACAGATTTGGAGCACGGGAGAAGGAGGAGGGCACACGATTTGTAGAGGAGGAGGGCACACAATTTACAGAGGCTAGGGCATGGTCATTTGCAAAGGAGGGCACACGATTTGCAGAGGAGGAGATCACATGATTTGCATAGGCTAGGGCATGGTCATTTGCAAAGGAGGGCACACGGATTTGTAGAGGAGGAGGGCACGCTATTTTTCACCAGAGGAGGGCACACGGACGGAGGAAATGGCTTGACTTCTTTCTCCTATCTCTTGACTTGTTTCCCCTTGATTGTTCCATGAGAAGAAAAATCCCCATGGGAGTAGTGTAATTTAATAACCATTGAATATAGTCTGAAACAAATATTTGAAGAAAGTGTCGAAGAATTTGGGGATAGGGAAACAAGTAAGAATGAAAAAATAAATCTAGCAGCTCTTCCCCAATTTCATAGAATGTTCATTGAGGTCCTAGACACTTTTATCCTTGAATTTGAATCCATTTGCAAAACTTATGAATATAATAATTATGCCCAACTGAGAATTTTACCCTCTACTTTGAAGGAAATATCCCTCAAATGGTTCATAGGTCTAGATATACATAATATTTAGACATTGAAAACTATGAAGAATCTTTTTATAGAGAAATACACTGAATATTGAAAATATGGAGACTCAAGAGATTAACTATTCCAAATGACTTAGAAAGGACAAACCATTAGAGGACTATGTTAAGATATTTCACTTTGGTTAAAAGAGATCTATCGATTGCTCAATTGAAAAAAACTCTCCTAAGACAATTCTCCCTAATACATGATTCATGGGCCCTAATTGTGTATCCATTATACATGATTCATGGGCCCTAATTGTGTATCCATTATGATCACTGACACAATCTTAACAAGGATGATTACAAGACACCTTTCCATTCTAACACAATGTAGGGTCCATTCTAACACAATGTAGGGTCCATTCTAACACAATGTAGGGTCCAAGGCTTAGTCTCGAGCTAAAAAAGAGGTTAGGGAGGGAAGTAGCTAACCATTTTGGGGGCTTTTAGAGTAGGGAAGACCCCTATTTTTTTTTCCAAATGATCATTTTCTCAATTAATTCTAGAGGGGTCATGGGTGCCCAAAAACAACAAGCCTTAAAAATAATGTGTGCAATTTACAAACCAGATGTCTTGCTTCTCCAAGAAATTGTGTGTGTTGGCTCTAAAGCTGTAGATTTTTTGTCTTCCTTTCTAAAAGAATGAAAAAAAAAATTGGTGGATTTTGAATAACTTTTAGGAGGGTTAGTCTTAAGGTGTAATTCCAATCTAGTGGCAATGTCCTCTAATGTCTTAAATGCAGGTATTGAGATTGAAGTTGGGTCTATAGAATTAGGGAAGGTGTATAAAATTATTAACTTGTACAACCTTTATTATAGTGATAAAAAACCTTTTTAGGAAGGGCTTAGGGATTTGGTGTTTTTTAATGGGGCAACATCATAATTGGAGGGGATCTAAACTTAAATCTAAATAAAAGTATGGAGAAAAGTAATTGGAATATGAAGGTAGGAAACCTAGTTTCCCTTTTAAGTTTAATAATTCATTGCTATCTGAAGAGGAATTTAGAGGGCTATTCATTAGGGAATGGAATCGATTTGACAAACACAAAGACGATTAAAAAAAATTCACGAATAATTTGAAAATGGTAAAAGGGTTAGTAGCTGAGTGGTCTCAAAGTTATGATTAAAAAAATAAAAAAGAGCTCAAACAAGTGGAAGAAGGCATCAAATGACTTTTTGATAATAATGAGGATGGGGTATTTTCTAAGGAAGAATTTATTTCTCTCAAGGATCTTGAAGGAAAGAATCAGGCTTTACCTGACAAGGAGAAGACATATTGGAGGCTCAAAAGTAGAGCTATCTAACTTTATGAAGGTGACATGAATACTGAGTTTTTTCATAAGTATGTGAGTCATGGGAGAATTTTGAATACTATTTGGGAGATTAGTAAGCTAGATGGTCCTAGAATCAAATCTTTCAAGGAAATAGTAGAGGTGGGAAAGCAACATTTCAAAAATTTGTTTAAAGATATACAGATGGAAATATTGGTGAAATATGGAAATCATTAGGTTATTTTCCAGGCTTATTGATGAGGAAACGAAGGTAGGTATAGAAGCACAAGTGGCAAAGGATGGAATAAAATTAGTATTAAACTCCTTCAAAGGAGACAAAAGCCTTGGTATTAAACTCCTTTAAAGGAGCCTTGGTATTAAATTAGTATGAAGAACATTTTGGTTTTTTATACAATAGACAAATCCATGATGTTGTGGGATCAACCCAAGAAGGACTGCACATAAATAAAACCCATAAACCACCTATTATTGTCATGAAGTTGGACCTTGAAAAAGCATATGACAAAGTGAACTAGTTATGCCTCAGATTGTTATTGCTCCATCTTAGAATGAATCTACATACAATAGAATGGATTATGGGGTGTCTTTCATCAACTTCCTTTACAGTTCTTATAAATGGTTCTCCCTCTAGTTTTTTAAATTCATATTGAGGCCTATGACAAAAATGCCTTTTATCTTCTTTTCTTTTTTTATTAGTAGCCAAATGATTAAGTATTGTGATCAAAGATGCTAGGAAAACAAGGTTAGTAAAGGGAATAAAAAATTATAATTCATTGGTCATTTCAAATCTACTCTTTGTATATGACATAATGAATTTCAGACATGGATATTTAAGCGAAATTATAAGCGTTAAAGAGATTTTGGGAATCTATTGCAAAGTTACAAGTATGGAGATTAATTTGAGGAAGTCTTCTATGGTGTTCAATGAATTAGCTAAAGAAGAAAGATTCCAAATTGCAAATATTCTTCCTATGAATTAGTTGGAGACAAATGCATTGAATGAATTTTCTACTAATGGCACCAACAACTTTAGTCCCTTTCCCTTGTCATGATTTACCATCAATTCAAATATCCCAAGTATACATGGCCATCCTCAATTGAACATTGAACTTACTAGTTGACAAGCACATTAAACTACCATGCTCTTACCGAGCCAATTGTGCCTCCACATCATAATGAAAGCATCATCATGGAAGATAAGCAATCACACCTTATAATTTTTTCATCTAGTATGCTCATTCTTCATCATAGACATATTGGTCATTAATGATATTCTTATATGTGAATGCTCAACAACCTTTGTCTCAGTAATTTGTTGTTCCAAACAACTTATTCATCCTTTTGAAGATGAGAACTTGTCTCATTTGGCACTTTTGTCCATTGCCATAAAATATGGTGAAAATCCATATATTTCAAACTACAAAGATTCGAGAAATTTTCACTTAGACAAAGTTATCCAAATTACTAAGGAGATGAAATGTTTGCTTGGATAAATTTTCCTGATTTGTAGTTTTAGGTCCCTTTCCTTCAAATACAATTTCTAAAAATGTCAAAAGTGTCATAAAATAGTGATTTTGGCCCCATTTTGTCTATTTCACTAAGAATCCCTTGGAATATATCCAAATGATTTTATGGGATTTCTTGTGTTCATTGATAGTCCTTGTCTAGATTTAACCATGAATGGAATTGTTGGCAGAAAGTACAATATTGTCATCTAAAAACTGCATTGTGTCAATTTTCAGGAATTCAGTGCCAAATACATGAACTTGAGCTCAAGGAAATTTTCATAGACAACTTTGATACAAAATTCCATGTGAAATTTCAGCTCCATCTGAGTTTGTATGCTCAAGTTATGCCCAAAATAAGGTTTTGGTTACTATATATTTTTTGCTATGTGCAAAAATTTATTCATCGACATGGGTTGAAGGCCTCTCTCACATGAAAGAAATGATTTATTTCGAATAAAATCATATTCTCCTTCCTTGATCCACCTTTGATCTAAGGTTATTCTCATTCATTTCACGTCATCGACCCTATTGGTAAGACATCTTTCTAGCATCAACCAACTTTTAAAATATTGTCCCTCTTCTTCACTATTGGACCTTCCTTCAAACATTGCTCGTTGAGCCTCCTTCCAACTTCAACCATCCAACCTATTCAAACCAAGTCATTAGGCTCTTTTGCATCATTGACCAACATTTGAAATTCACGGTCAATCAAAACTTTCAGTTAATTTTGAATTTTGGCCCCTTTTCAAAGACTAAGTTGATTTGAAACTTCCACCCCTTCTGAGACTTCAACCATTGTTGAAAATTAAGGCCATCAAGACTATTTCCATGTATTTCATCGATCATTGGCCACTTTTTAAATTTTTACCAACATCCATACTTCAAACTTAACTCCATTGGAAACTCTAAAACATCACCCATCATGCAAATTCAAACTTTGTTCCATTGGCCCTCTTATAAACTTCAAGGCATTTATGGACAAGGTCATTATGCCTCTTCCAATATTTGGACCATGTTTGAACATTAGGGCCAAATTTAACTTCAACCCATTCTTGAACTTTGGGCCATTTCAAAATTTTAAGCATTTCTCCAACTTTGGCCCACTTCTAAACTTCAGGGCATTTTGGAATATCGATCTTCTTTTGAATTTAAGCCCCTTGAGCCATTCTGAAACATTGCTCATCGAGCAATTTTAAAACTTTAGGCCATCAACACTTTTTTGAACTTCAATCCCTCCTACCACTTTTTAAACTTCATCTAATAACAACACTTTGAACGTAAGCCCCCTAAGCATTATGAAACAAGGATAATGGGCCACTTCGGTATGGGGGCATTGAGCCATTTCAAAAGATTGCGCTGCTTATGAACTTTTTCAAAACTTAATAGGAAGGTCATGATTTCATCACTTGGACATGCAACTTTACGCAACTTTATGCAACATGCAACTTTATGCAACAATGCAACTTATGCAACTTTATGCAACTTTACAAAACTTTACGCAACATGCAACTTTATGCAACTTATGCAACTTTACGCAACTTTATGCAACATGCAACTTTATGCAACAATGAAACTTATGCAACTTTATGCAACTTTATGCAACATGCAACTTTATGCAACAATGCAACTTATGCAACTATATGCAACTTATGAAACTATGAAACTATATGTGACTTATGCAACTATATGCAACTTATGAATGTGTTACCTATATCCTCCTAATGTAACTTATGAATGAAACTATATCCTCCTAATGGCTCTAAGTTCCTTCTTAGAGGCCTTGAGAGCCAACTATGATGCATAAAGCCTCTGAATGGTGCCCATATGATGTCCTAATAGCCATTATTATTATTTAAAGCATACCAATGTTGCTCATATTCCTAATTGGAGGCCTTGATCTTGGTCATTAAGCACATAAGGTTCATTTAAATCCTAATTCCCTTTTCTCCTTCCCTTAATGATGGTACAAGACTAAACTCACATATGTGAAGTGAAAAAATACTAATGGTCTCCAAATCCCAACTCAAGGCCAAATATCCCTTAAACATTATGTACATGATCATTCAATGGTTAGTTCATAGACCTTGAGGCCAAATATCTCTTAAATAATATCTACATGGTTATTTGAGGCCTAGTTCATGGGCCTTGAATTTGAGAACTTTCATTGTGAGCTTAATGTTCTTGTTTTCTTCCCCTAGACATGGTACAAGCCTTGAGAACCGTTCTTATTATTATAAAACTATTAATGGCACCAAAGATCCCACACAGAGGCTAAAGATCTTTACATATGTCTTGTGTTGTTTTTTGACAACTTCATCATGAAGCTTAATCCTAAAAAAATTTAAATAGGACCTAAAAACCTTATGTTCTTTCCCTGACCATGGAAAAAACCTAAGTTCCATACATGGTGTGAAAAAATTGTGAATGACACCCATATCCCACCCAAGCACCATAGTCTATTAAATAGGATCGATGTGGTGGTTTGAGGCCTTGGTAATGGCCAATGAGCCAAAGAAAATATGTTTAGGACCTAAGGCCCTTTTTTTCATCTCTAGTCATGGTACACACCTTGAGACCTATTCTTATTATGAAAACATACCAATGGTTCCAAATGCAACTATATTGCAACTATATGATGGATAGGTGTGGAAATTTCAACTTTATGCAACTAAATGCAACTATATGCAACTATGTTGGTACTATATTGCAACTATATTGCAACTATATTCTCAAATATTGGTGAGTGGTCAAATGCAACTATATTGCAACAATTTTGTATGCAACTATGAAACTATGCAACATGCAACTTATGCAACTTCATCAACTTTATGGAACTTATGCAACTTTACACAACTTTATGCAACTTTACGCAACTTATGCAACACTGCAACTTATGCAACTATGCAACTATGTTGGTACTATATTGAAACTTATGCAACTATATGCAACTACATGCAACTTATGCAACTATATTGCAACTTATGCAACTATATGCAACTATATGCAACTTATGCAACTATATGCAACTATATTGCAACTATATTACAACAATTTCATATGCAACTATATGCAACTATGCAACTTATGCAATTATATTGCAACTTATGCAACTTTACGCAACTTTATTGCAACATATGCAACTATATTGCAACTTATGCAACTATATGCAACTTATGCAACTATATTGCAACTATATGCAACTAGGTGTGGAAATTTAAACTTTATGCAACTATATGATGGATAGATGTGGCAATTTCAACTTTATGCAACTAAAGGCAACTATATGCAACTATGTTGGTACCAAAAACGTATATTGGCATGATAATTTATCTTCTTGTTTTAACGAGTGTAGGTACCACCAAATAGCTATCTATCAGATCTATCTTCCTCGAGTGATGATCAAGATATAGTAAGAGAGGTTGAAAGTGAGACATGTTGTACTAGATCTACCGGTTCTAGATCAACTATATGCAACTATGAAACATGCAACTTATGCAACTTAAGAAACTTTATGGAACTTATGCAACTTTACGCAACTTTATGGAACTTTACACAACTTTACACGACTATATGAAACTATATGCAACTTATGCAACTATGCAACTATATGCAACTATATGATGGATAGGTGTGGAAATTTCAACTTTATGCAACTAAATGCAACTTTATGCAACTATGTTGGTACTATATTGCAACTTATGCAACTATATTGCAACTTGCAACTATATGCAACTTATGTAACTATAATGCAACTATATGCAACTATATTGCAATAGTTTCGTATGAAACTATATGCAAATATGCAACTATATGCAACTATGAAACTATATGCAACTATGCAACATGCAACTTATGCAACTTAAGCAACTTTATGGAACTTATGCAACTTAAGCAACTTTATTGCAACTTATGCAACTATATTGCAACTTATGCAACTAAATGCAACTATATGCAACTTATGTAACTATATTTCAACTTATGCAACTATATGAAACTATATTGCAACTATATGCAACAATATGCAACTAGGTGTGGCAATTTCAACTTTATGCAACTATATGACAGATAGGTGTCGAAATTTCAACTTTATACAACTAAATGAAACTATATGCAACTGTGTTGGTACCAAAAACGTATTTTGGCACGATAACTTATCTTCTTGTTTTAACGAGTGTAGGTACCACCAAATAGGTATCTGTCGGATATATCTTCCTCGAGTGATGATCAAGATATAGTAAGCGAGGTTGAAAGTGAGATGTGTTGTACTAGATCTATCGGTTCTAGATCAACTAGGTTGGAAAATCTAAGGAAACAATTTTGTACCTGCATGCAATTTTTTATTGCCAACGGAGGGTCATGTAATTATGATGCTGAGAGAATAGGTGACATTGAGTTTCCCTTGAGGTATAAACATCTAGTGCAACGATGGGAACCTAAGGAGCTACTTGAAGTGGACACATATTTCTTCATCGGTGGGAGGATGTATCACATTGCTCCTTCGTCCTTACATGGATTGGGGTTATTTTCCATGGATGGCATAAAGGTTGGCTATGGCACTGTAACTGAATTGATGGAATATGTCAGACCATTATACAAATACAATCACTGGTTGATGTTGGTCTGATATATGCAAAGTATGCGGAGATACGGAGTTGCCGCAAATTATATACAACTACTAGATAACAATCAAAATAAGGGGGAAACTATGTATATTGATAGAGGCCTAAAACTACTAGAAACATTGTGGGCTTTATAAATAGTACATGACCAATGGAAACAACTAAGAAACTGAATTGCATATTTGAGGCACGTGAAGGAAATCGTATATTTGTATGTGCAACAAAAGCAATAGTTCCAGGTGAAGAGTTGTTGATCGATTACAACTTAAATCGAATAGATGGAGAGGGTGACTGTGGAAAGGCACCCACTTCACCTCAGCAGGTAAATGTTAAATACACTAAAATCTTATTACTACAAAAACTAAATTTCAGAAATTTCATTATTTTTTTTTCTGTTATTACTGCAATATTTCATTTTCTTAATGTTACAGGTGAATTTCATCACTTTTATTGATTGATTTATTGTGCCAACATTTGTCCAGGGTGACCATGGTAGAAAATGACCCACTACATCTCTCCACGGTGATCGTGGAAAGGCACCCACTGTGCCTCAGCAAGTAAATGTTAAATACAGTAACAACTTATGACTACAGCAACAAAATTTCTAAAATTTCATTATTTTTTTTCTGATGTTACTCCAATATTTCATTTTTTAAATGTTACAGGTGAATTTCATAACTTTTGTTGATTGATTTATTGTGTCAACTTCTGTCCAGGGTGACCATGTCTGAGTTTCACCCAGTACATCTCTCCAGGGTGACCGTGGAAAGGCACCTGCAGTGCCTCATCAGGTAAATGTTAAATACATTAACAACTTATGACTACAACAACTAAATTTCTGAAATTTTGTTATTGTTTTTCTGATATTACTACAATATTTCATTTTTTTAATGTTAGAGGTGAATTTCATAACTTTTTTTGATTGATTTATTGTGTCAACATCTGTCTAGGTTCCCATAGAGGATATTGATGAGGATGAAATATATTATTAGACAAACCCAATGAAAACTGTAACGAAGGCCTTGAAGAAGGCTAACATGGAATATCTAGGTTTGATTAGGAAAAGACCCCTGACACAGGAGGACATGGAAAGAATTGTAGAGCTACAAACTACAATAACTAATTTTGGGGTAAGTGGCATCTTTACATATTTTTATTAGCTATGACAATTTCATATCCGTTTTTTAGTTTTATATTTTATATATGATCTGATAAAGATTTTTTTTTTGTTTGTAGGAGTTTTCAAACCCCGTGTGTGGGGAACCTCTCGATCCTGCAACTGCTACAGGTAGCAGTGAGGGTCCAATGAAAAAAAAAGGTCGACATAGCAAAGTGAAAGTGAGGCTTTTTGAGCCTCCTGAGTGTTAGGACCACACTATGCACCTTTTTGCCTATACTCTTTTCCATTATTATACTCTTGATCACCTATATTTGAACCTATACTATCACTTTATCTGATCATTCCAAAGGTATACAACGTCCCTTCTCATTACTATATGTTTAATCTGTTTTGCATGATATTTTACATCACTCTCGTACTTAACCATTGATTAGAAATGCATAAGTGTCCAAAAACTGCAGAATTGCATCCAAGGCCTATTGCTGAAACACAGAACTGATGCTGAAACACGGAGCTTCTACACAGTCCAAGGTCGTAGATGCTGAAACACGGAGCTGCTACACGGTCCGAGGTCACAGATATTGAAACACGGAGCTGCTACACAGTCCGAGGTTGCAGATGCTGAAACTCAGAAGAAACCGCCAGAACTGACGATGTTGAAACACAAGGAAGCCACCACAGTGAGCGGTCAACACAGTCAGAGCGCAATTCACGTGGCTGAAACAGCCCGTGAATTGCGATGCCGAAACAGCATCAGCAACGATGAGAAGAAGCTGTTACACCAGCCGTAACAGCAATGCCTCGCTCAGTTCCTGTAATAGCATTCGGTTGCGTCAAACCAGGACATCCTATGCTGATTTAGAAAGAAGATCCAATCTAGGATAGGATTCAGATATGCATTGTAATGATTGTATCGAAGGGATTTCCTCTTTAATCAGAGGAAATCACCATTCGAGAGGCCCAAGTTTTGATGTATTGAAGCAACTCCAGAGAAGCAGGACGTATTCTATTCTTTCAATTTGTAATGTGATATTTCGACAGATGAATATAAGACTGCTTTGAGTATCCTTCTCTAGCCTCCCGTCCAGGGGAATCTTGTGAGAAGGGAGGGCCCACCTTCTTCACAAGATTCACCCATTAGTTAGAAGTGTGTTAGTAGAATTTTTGTTCATGCTTTGTTTAAAATATTGTTTGCTGAAACATTGTTTTAATGAATTTCGCTTTGCTGAAACACTACTGACTCTATCTTAGATTATTGAATGGAATTTGTAATTCTTCTTATCAGCAATCTCGTGTGATGATTTTATGAGGCTAGCAGAGAATTGGTTAAGGGTTCCTGCTCAGACAGAAAGGAATCGGAACATCATACCCTCTGTAGGATTCATTTACTGTTGCAAGTGTGCTAGCCAGAGGTTCGGTTAGAAGGTTCTTGCTCAGACAGGAAGGAATCCAATTACCTCGACCTCTATAGGAGTCATTTACTGCTGCAAGTGTGCTAGCCAGAGGTTCGGTTAGAAGGTTCCTGCTCAGACAGGAAGGAATTCAATTACCTCGACTTCTGTAGATTTCATTTACTGTTGTAAGTGTGCTAGCCAGAGATTTGGTTAAAGGGTTCCTGCTCAGACAGGAAGGAATCACAACACCTTGTCTTCTGTAGATTTCCTTTACCTCTGCAAGTGTGCTAGCTAGAGATTTGGTTAAAGGGTTCCTGCTCAGACAGGAAGGAATCAAAACACCTGGTCTTCTGTAGATTTCCTTTACCTCTGCAAGTGTGTTAACCAGGGATTGGGTTAAGGGTTTCTACTCAGAAAGGAAAGAACCAAAATATCATGTTCTCTGGAAACTTTCATTAGTACTAGTCAGAAACTGGGTTAGGGATCCCTGCTTAGAAAGGAAGGGATCAGACTGCTCTGTTCTCTGTAAACCTCAACCTCGCAAGTGTGCTAACAGAAGTAAGGCTCAAGGCTCCTGCTTAGAAAGAAAGGAACTAGGTGGCTTTGTTTTCTGTTAGATAGAGTTAATTGTTTTCTGCATTGTTGTTTTCATGAAAGAGTGTTAATGCTGAAGTCTCTGTTGAGAGTAAGGGTCCTGTTCTCAGATTGCAGAATAGTTGTTCTTTCCCATTGCAAGTATTAATTCAATGTAATCCAAAATTCTTAGATTGATCTTTAAAGGTTTGCAATAGGGAAGTTACTTTCCTGTGATTTAATACAGAACTTTCGTTTATTTGGGCAAGTGAGATTAGTATAAGTTTCTTTACTACAACACTAAGTTTCTTTTGGAATTGAGCATATATAGTGCGTGGTTATCTTTGAAATAAAAGACTTCCCTGGGTTGATAATTTATGTTTCACTTGGTTGTTTAAAATTAATTAAGCAATTATAGTGACCAACACTGAGGTTCCCCTAGAATCCATTGATGAGCGGGGCGATTTTGACCGGCATGACATGCTAGAGCATGATGAGTCGTATCGTGGGACTCTACATGATGAATCCAGAGAGGAACATAGTGTAGGTGCACATGATCCTATTCTGCATGGAGCAGAATGAATTAAAAGCACTAGATCACTAGATGTCAGCCTTCTGGTGGATGATACATGTGTTCCGATAAAGATTTAGAAGATTGCAGGTAATTGTCCCATTAATTGATTCATTTTTTTCATTGAAATTGAAATTCGTTGAGATTATTAATTGATTAATGGATAACACGTTACTGCAGGAAACAATGTTTTCTATAGAAACTTACATGACAATGCATTGGAGCTATTTGGCCCCACCATTCGCACATGGTGGAATGGACAATATAGAAAAAATAAAGATGATTTAATAGATCACATGGTAAACTTGTTCGAAAACACTTTCAACAAGAAAGTGGTTACAAAGTTGGCCGACAAGAATTTAAAATACACCAGGGCCCAGTATAGGGATAAATTGCAAATAGACCTCAAGCATGAGCGCCCTCCCATGGTTATCGAGAAAGAGTGGAAGGCGCTAATAGAGGATGCAAAGGAGAACTTGTTTTAAAAACAAGGACGACAGCCACGAGCTGGTCAAGCAAGGTACAACATATGTCATATTATCAGTGAAATATGAGCATTTATGTTTTTCTTTCCTGTTTTAAGTAACAATTCCGATATCTTTTTTTTTCAAAAATTCCATATGTAGTCTACCAGACACTTCCAAAGCAACGAAGGCCAGAGTGGAAAAACACGTCCAGCATAAACTAGGCTAGCGTGGCTATGGAAAAATCAAAGCCTGAATAGTCATATTTAAATGATTAACTGTGGTTAATATTTATTTACAGTAGCGAACACATATATGTTTTTGTTATTAGTATTTTTAATGGTGTTATGCATTGCAGTTAAATATGTTTGACACTGCTACCACCGAGGAGGACATGAAGCTTGGTTACAAGCATGGTTTTAAAAGTGTTATTGAATATAGAAAAATCTTGGGCCAGACTCCTATCTTCCCAACCACGCAGGTAAATCAAATGAATAGGTAAATCGCAGTAGCATGCTTGTAAAGTCTATTCATATTTTATTATATCGCCCTTAACTAAGTATTTGTGTTTGTTTTCAAGCAACAGTGCTACCACAGTAGTGAATCAAACAGTATTCAGCAAACACCGCATCATACAAGGGTCCACATGTCCAGTGATAGTGTAGAGTAGAGTACCCATTCCGGTATGTATGCTTCAGAATTAGAAATATTTACTGTAATTGTAGATATTTATTTCCTGACTAATACTTATATATTATCTTCTCAAAATTGAATAACATGTAGCTCATGAGGGTGAAATGTGAGAAAAACCAAGTGGATAGGAAATTAATGCACCAACTTTCCCAGCTATAGAGATAGGTAAAGAGAAATAGTGTAATGTTAATCAAAACAATGAATTAGTTATTTCAATTATATTTCAACATATCGATATGATTATTTATCATTGTTCCAGTTCACAACCCTAAATAGATGCCAACTAACCCTTCTCAGCGACGTACCATAAGTATGGTACATGAGCGCACACAAACAATAGAAGGATGGGGCACACAAAATACAATGTCCTTGGATGATGATGATATCCCAATTGTCAGTTTTATTAATGTAAAGAAACATAAATCAAAGAAAAATTAGATGTATAATTTCATGACCCATTTTTGGATCTTTATCGATGTTTATCTGTTCATATGTTTTGATGACTATCCATGTTATGCTTTAATGTCTATATGTTTTCTATATAAAGAAAATCATTTGTTGGGTATGGGGAATTGAGAGCGATGTGAGGGGGGGGAGGGGCCATATGATCTTCCACCTTAACATGGTTTGCCTTGTTCAGTAGAAAATAACCTATTCTCAAAACAAAGAGAAGTTCATTAAGGTATGCGACAACTTAAATTTTTTATGAGTATTTTACAGAACTAAATGCATGCTTATTTACTTATTAATTATTTACTTGTATAAAAAATTTGTCTTTTATGATTCATGCAGGTCTTGGTGATGAAAATGAATCTCGTGGACAACTCTTATCAAGTTGTATGGGCTAATGGATCTGGCGAAAGAATAATGAAAAGGTAAGGGTTTTGAAATGTTTTTAAAAGTAGGCTTTATACTAGTAAAAGTTCACAATCCTCATGAATATGTAGATATTGATATATATGACAAGTTCCATGTGGTGTTTTGGTTTACTTGTATATATTTTAAATATAATTTTGGTTTACTTGTGGTTTTTTTATAAATAAGTATAACTATTTTAGAGAACCCCCATATACAAAGTCTTTATCCATATCCTCATTATGGAAAATAAATTAGAAAAGATCCCTCACTTCATTCATTTCCATAATCCTAACCTTATTACTATCCCTAGTCCAAATCCTAGTTCCTAGTAAACAATGCATGAAGCTAATCCCAATAATCTAGACCCCTCCTCTCATCCCACATGTTAGTGCAAGTATTATATGGTTCCAAAGGACACCACTACAAAATTCTTATTCTTATAATAATAATTCACATCCAAATGCTTGTACATAGATGAGAAATCCCTTGATGATCCTAGGGTACACCAATATTTGGACACTTCTCCCCAACAGGAAATAGTCCCTATTACAAACTCGATTGAAAAAGATCCCTCATTACTCATAATGACGAATGAAATTTATTCCCCTCTCTAAGTTTCCTTTTTACTCATAATTGTTAGATCAAAGACCAACTTGCCACTATAATCCTTGACAATTTATAACCAAAATAATCGCATTTTCCATCACTCATCACCCCTGTCCTTATCATTGGGGATTTGCAAAATAGGACGGAACTCATCTTCCCATTAACAAACATCTAGGAGTCACCCTTGTCATAGGGATTTTTCAAGAGATTACCGAATGCTATGTACATCCCCTTGATTACTCTAATTTACTCTTGAACATATAATATGAACAACAATGAAATGTTTTATAAGATGTTCATTGTTCCTATTGGGAGTTGTTTTGGGCTAGCTTAGACTTCCCATTATCAACTCTAGCCACTTCTTACTTTGTAGAAACCAATATTACCTAGTTCTCCCCTTGTCTTCTTCCTCTCCTAGTGTTCCATGCTCTCCTACATACTCTTCCTCTTTTCCTAGTCATTCAAATGCTTGGGGAAAGTATTGCCTCTCCTCCTTATCTTTTCTTCCTTACACCCCTTTTTCTCCATTTTTATTTGGTCATAATATCGATGCTCAAATGAAATTCTTTATAAGATGCTCATTGCAATACTTATCAACTCTATAAATATGACAAAAACTATGAACTCACCTCTTGTAATACCTCTTACTTATAATGTTAAGACCCAACAAAACATAATACATAAATACTTTTCTCTCTCTCTTTTACATCACACGTCCAATCCATCTCATCTCATATGGTTGCACTATCCCCCTTCCAAACTCTCTAAAATAGATGGGTCCCTTATAGGTCATTATCTCAAGAAAGACCCTACTTGAGATAACCTCTACCTAGTTAGGATCAAATATCACTTGTTTGGTCAGTTTTCAAAGATGTCCCCCTTAATGGTCACATTCCATAGCTTGCAACTATGGAG
>ML780668.1:831419-885616 GCA_009831015.1 Picea engelmannii | reverse complement strand
AAATTATCTGGGATCAACCAATTTACAATGAATTTTATATTTCTTAGGTCAATACACAATTCACATCCTCTAACTACAAAATCCATACACAACAATAATTGTTTTCCAAGCTCATATTTCTTCATGTTGGCTTGCAATTAATTCCGTTCAAGGGTTAAAAATATCATCTCCAAATCTTTCAAATGATCTTCCCAAATCTTGATAAAAGTCAAAATATAATCCAAGAAGGCTACAATAAACAAGTTCGAGAAATGGTCTTAAGATATCATCCATCAATATTAGAAGTGTTTTCATAGTATTGTGTAATATAAATTGCATAATGACTCACTCACGCAATCCATGTGTTTTTTTGAAAGTAATATTCCAAATTATTCTTTGTGTATATTTTCATATTGGTATCCTTACTTCTAATCCAACTTCATGATAATACATGCTTACAATATTTGGTTGATTAGTGCCTTGATTATTTGTAGGGGATATATATATTACAATATATTACAATATTACAATATTACAATGTAATAGTAATGCCATATTACAATGTAATATGGCATTACCATATTACAACGTAACATGGTAATGCCATATTACAAAGTAATATGGCATTACCATATTACATTGTAATATGGAATACAATATGGTATACCATATTACAATGTAATATGGTAATACCATATTTCATGTAATTTTATTTTTTTTAAACTTGAAGTCATCGTCGCAATATCGACGAAAGTTCGTCGGAAATTTTTTTACTATTTTACCAAAACTGTCGCTATAGCAACGAACTTTCATCGCAATTTGCCACGAATTTTCATCACACATACAACATCTGTGTTGTAAATTTGGTTTTGAGATATTGTTTTGTCGATATCACCATGGATTTTCGTCACAAGTTGTGACAGTTTTGCGTCGCACATCCAGCATATGCGTCGTAAGTTATTGGCTTGGCATAACTTTTTGTCTCAATTGCAATGATGCATAGGGTTAACTGATCTTGAAGGTGGTGAAATGTGGAGAGATAATTTCATCGATGTTTCCATGCACACCTGGATCGTGGATATAGCGACGAAATTATTCCGACGAAAAAAAATATCAACTTTTGTGGAAATTGTGACGGATAAGTGTGGCAATATCAACGAAAAACCGTCGCAAATTTGGTCATATGTACTAGTGGTGGTTATAGAGATGAGATTCTATGTGATGTCATACCTATGGATGTTTTTCATGTTTTTTTGGGAAGACCCTGGCAATATGACATAAATGTCATACATGATGGAAGGGAAAATACTTACACCCTTGATAAGAATGGTCGTAAGCGTATGTTATTGTGAATAGAAGATAAAGGAGTCAATGAAGAAGCTAGTTCTAGCATACTTCTCATGAGTGGGAAGGAACTCTTGAATGAATTCAAGAAGGAACAGGAAATGTAGTTTGTTGTGGTAAGAAAACCCATAGCCATGCTTACAAGCACTTCTATGGATGATCTGCCTATAGAAATTCAAGAATTGTTGGATAATTTTGGTGACATCATGGTGGATGAATTACCTCCTTATTTACCATCCATCAGGAGTATCAATCACCACATTGACCTTATTCCAAGAGAGAGTTTTCCAAATAAAGAAGCATATAGGTTGACACCTCAAGAGAATGAAGAGGTCAAGAATCAAGTCCAGGAGTTGTTGGATAAAGGTTTAGTCAAGGAAAGCTTGAGTCCATGTACAATACAAACTATGTTGAGTCCAAAAAAAGATGGAGGTTGAAGAATGTGCACAGATTCTAGATCTATCAACAAGATAACCATCAGGTATAGATTTCCTTTACTCAGAATGGATGATTTGATGGATTTCTTGAGTGGAGTAAATTATTTTTCCAAGATAGATTTGAAGAGTGGTCATCATTAGATAAGTATGAGAGAAAGAGATGAATGGAAGACAACATTCAAGACGAATCAAGGATTGTATGAGTGGCTTGTTATGTCATCTGTCTTAACAAATGATCTGAGCACATTGATGAGATTGATAAATGAGGCACTCAAAGATTTCATTGGTAAGTTTGTAATTGTGTTTGGATGACATTTTAGTTTTCAATAAGACTGGAGGAGAACATTTGAGACACTTGAAACTTGTATTGAGGAGGTTTCAACAAGAAAAGATGTTGATAAATATGAAGAAATGTTCTTTCATGAAGACATAACTCATATACTTTGGTTTTGTGATCTCTTCAAATGAGTTGAATATGGATCCAAAGAAGGTGAGGGAAACCAGAGAATCACCTTCTCCAAGGAGCATGTTTGAGGTAATAAGTTTTCATGGGTTAGAAGGTTTTTATAGGAAGTTCATCAAGTATTTAAGTAGAATTTGTGCACCCATACTAGACACTGTAAAGAAAAGGCATAGATCCTTTAATTGGATAGTAGAAGCTGAAAAAGGATTCAGAGTATCGAAGAAGAAGATAACAAAACAAACAATTCTGGTTCTGCCATATTTCAAAAAGACATTTCAGGTGAGATGTGATGCAAGTGGAGTAGCTATTGGTGTAGTCTTGAGGCAAGACAATAATCATGTTGCTTATTTCAGTGAGAATCTAAATGACACTAAGAGGAGTACTCAACGTATGACATGGAGTTTTATGTTGTAATACAAGCTCTGAAAAAATGGAGGCATTATCTCATTCCAAAGGAGTTTTCTTTGTACAGTGACAATCAGGCTTTATAGTTCATAACCAAACAGGGGAAGTTGAATCAAAGACATGATAAATGGGTAGAATTCATTCAGAATTTTACTTTTGTCATTAAGCACATTAGTGGTAGCGCTAACAAATTTGTTGATTCTTTGAGCAGGAGATGTCTGATTATGCAGGAATTCCAAGTGGAGACCTTAGGGTTTGAACACCTTAAGGGGATGTATTGTGAAGATCCAAATTTCAAGGAGGCTTACGAAGCATGTGAATAATTTTTTTTTAAGGAAGAGAAGTCAATGGATGGAATATTTGATCCAGGATGGATTATTGTTCAAAGGAAGTCAATTATGTATTCTGAGATGCTCAATGAGAGACAACATGTTAAAGGAAAAACACAGTGGAGAATTGGTTGGACATTTCATCCATGATAAGACTTATGCACAACTAAGTTCTTCATATCATTTGTTAGATATGAGATCCAATGTAAATTAATTTGTCAGATATGAGATCCAATGTAAATAAATTTGTGGACAAGTATAGAGTCTGCTAGTATTCCAAAGGAAAACAACGGAACACTGGTATGTATCAACCATTTCCTATTCCAGACAGGCCGTGGGATGCCATAAGCATGGATTTCATGTTGGGATTACCAAGAACCCAAAGGGGGAGTGATTACATATTTGTAGTGGTTGGCAGGTTCTCAAAGATGGCACATTTCATACCATGCCAGAAAACCAGTGATGCAACTCACATAGCCAATTTGTTTTTCACGAAGGTTGTGAGATTACATGGCTTGCCCATAAGTATAGTATGAGACAGAGATACCAAATTCATGTGACACTTTTAGAGAACTTTGTGGATGAAGTTGGGGAAAGACTTGTCCTTCAGTTCATCATATCACCCTCATGAAGATAGACAGACTGAGGTAGTAAATAAGAGTTTGGGAAATTTATTAAGGAGTTTGGTCACTGAACATCATAGTCAGTGGGATCAAATTCTTCCCCAATAATATTTTTCTTATAATGATTCACCGAACAGAAGGACTCGAAAAATTCCATTTTAGATAGTGTATGGGATGCATCCGAGAGGAATTTCGTAGTTAATAACTTTGGTACATGATGATTTTTGAAGTGCAGGAGAAGAATAGTTTGTTGCAAAGATGCAAAAACTACATGATCAGATAAAAGGGCAGTTACAGGATAGCGACCATAAGTACAAGAGTCAAATTGACTAGAGAAGAAGAGAGGTTCATTTCGAGGTTGGAGATCAATTTATGGCACACTTGACGAAGGAAAGTTTCCCAAGAGGAACATATAACAAGTTAAATATGAAGAAGATAGGACCATGTAAAATCCTCAAAAAGTTTACTACCAACACTTATCAGATTGAACTCCCAGAAAATATTGGAATATCACCAATATTTAATGTTGCATACCTATACCCTTAAAGGATGGATGATACATGAGAATGAAATGATCAGAAGAAGGTCCAGTGGGAGAATCAAATTCCCATAGTGGAGAGGCCATAGATGGAGAGAATTCTAGATCAAAGGATTGACAAGAAGAATAGGGGGAAGACTTATTTTGAGTACCTGGTAAAGGGGAAAGATCACCCAACAAAGGATGCTAGTTGGGTAATCAAACCTAATATTCATAAGCATGGGAAAACAATGCACGAGATCATGGACAAGAGTCCATGAATATTTTTTCCAAAGTATGATGCAGGATCATCGTTATCATTCTATATAGGCCAAGTGAAGGACAACTCAATGCCCAAAACACACATTTAAAGTTGGTTTTGATCCCAAGGAGGGAAGATCATCTTAAATTTTTGAAAAATTGTTTTTAAAGATCTTTTATATTTGGAGGATTAAGCCATTGTATAGGATCACCAGATATTGTAATCTTCGTAATTATCTGTAGGATTGTATAGATTTTGAGGGCCAACTGTTATCTAGTTTGTAAATGCTCATTCAGTGTAGTAGGCCTTAGTAGATGAATTCTTTAAATGTGATAGGATAACACTAAGATAGTATGGAGGGAAGGCTCAAGAAGATCCTCATGTATAAATATATGTAATCTATTCCCAAATGAGGCTGTTGTATCTTATTATTGTAGTTGAATGTAAGTGTAAGAAGATTTATGAAGGAAAATATATTTTTTCTGCTGAAAGAAAATGGATCTGCAAAGAACTATATGAGTCCATGTACTTACTTTGTTGAATGAATATAAACAAAGAGAATTGATTCCAATTGCATAGTATTATTTATTTATGAGTTCATTGAGTAAATATTATGTTATTTTCTTGCTATGGTTGATTATTCCCATATGTATGCATTTTCTAGTTAGACATAGGAACTATTAATGTTTCTTTAAGTTTCAATTGTTTCTCTTCTGAGAGTTATGGATCAAGGAGTTCCTAGTGCCCTCAAGGTGTGCGAAAGCTGAGTCAAGTATGAATCAGAAGCTTAAAAGAGTTAGTGTGAAACTTTGAAGGGGACGTGCAAGGAGTGCACAATCGCTCAATGGAGAGAAAAGCCTAAGAACAAACCCATGCAAGGTGTGCATTGGGCCTGCACATAGTTGGAGTGTCGAAGAGTTTAAGTCTAGAGAGTGCAAGGAGTGCATGAGAAGTTCTCAAGGAAACTCCAAAGTATCAAGGTAAATAGACGCCAAAGGTGCGCAGGAGTGACTTAGAAACTTTCTAAGTCTGAAATTGTAAATTTTTAAGGGGATTCCAAAGGAAGGTGCAGAGGTTCAAATTTCCTTGCTTGGTCAAGCTCAGAAAGGAAAGTGACCAAGATAATTTGGAAAAGGAGGAGTTTTATTAGTTTGGAAGACGAGCAGATGAGATCCTCTCATGGAAAAACCCAAGCCTTTCATAGCTTTTAGATATGGGAAAGAAGCAGAGGATTTAACTCGATAAATCCTTCAAAATTTGCAAGTTTGAAGAATTTGGAGTGTGGAGTGGAAAGGAGACAGAACCCTCGAATTTATGAATTCTGAAACTCATCTAGAGTGTTGATTCTACTGGACACATTTCAACGGATCGTTGAGTCTAGAAGACTGACCATCCAAGAGAAAGGGGACGTGATTGTGAAGGGTTGACAATTCCTCGAAGCTCTAAAGAGCGGAGTAGATCCACATCGTTAATAAATGGGATATGTGTGGAAGTAGATCCAAAGATCTGGAGACTCAGCACTCTGGGAGATCCATGAAGTGGTGCTCAAAAAGTCCTGAATCCTGGAGCTACGGAGCAGGTATAAGATGTCGATCTGTGAAGGAAAGAGAACCGTCTGATCTAATTCAGAGTTCCTCTCTCCGGGAGGATAGAGTGTTGGAGAGGGAATAATTGTCGAAG
This sequence comes from Picea engelmannii, assembly GCA_009831015.1. Taxonomy (NCBI): domain Eukaryota; kingdom Viridiplantae; phylum Streptophyta; class Pinopsida; order Pinales; family Pinaceae; genus Picea; species Picea engelmannii. The sequence goes on along the minus strand of ML780668.1, from coordinate 879,577 downwards.
CCCGAAATAGCAAAACCATTCCATATCGTGGATTTCAATAGGTCTTGTGGGCCATTGATCTTTGATTATTGGTTCAAAAATTTTCCACTTCAGTGTTTGGGAGGAGCGCGGTGCGAGTTTTTTGAAACTCTCGAAGTCTGGGAGTTTCGAAGTCCTGAATTCTCTAGAGATTGGAGATTTAGCCCATGGATTTTGGCCCAAGGTCCCTTGAAGGACTTGTGAGTACTTAGGGACTCCCGAAACATGGATTTTTCACTCGGGAAGAAGGACATAGGACCTATGAAATTAGTTTTGAGGGCTCGAAAGGATCATGTGAGTTGATCCAACTCCCGAAGTCAAACGATCCTAGATTGGGAGGTCGCGTAGACCCCAGAGAGTGGTTGGGGGTTTGCATCACCACGTAATGACCTTCCATATATGGTGTTTATTTGAACTATTTGATGGATGATTCCATTCATTTATGAACTTTTCAGTTAACCCTCACGAGAGTGGGAGAAAAATGGTATATTGAACTGCCACAACATTCCTTTACCAACTTCAACTCTTTAGCTATGGATTTTTTGACACATTTCCAACTATCAATTCGGTATGAAACTAGTACAGATCTTTGAACTTCACTTAATAAATACACCTCCACTCATATATATGATCATATTCATGAATGGAAGTGGTGAAGGCAATTGATTAAAGCCACCATTCCAGACCAACGCTTGGTAGATTGGTTTACCAAGTCACTTTTTCCACCCATTTCTAGATATGTCGCCATGGGAGGTGTTTTCACTAAAGAGCAAGCTGTCAATCGTGCACAATGTTTGGACTTGGTATATTCCTAGTTTGGGACACTTTACAATATGATCCCTAGTGCTCCTTTACTATTGAATGATATGAAAAGACCTACTTCAGAAGCCTATGTCGATGGCATGGTGGGTTCTGATACCAACACCAAAACTTCTTCCTCTCCTACTCAAACCTTCGAGGTGAATGAAATCCATTCCACTTTATCTCAACAACCTGGAGGTAAGAATAAAAACAAGGGTAAATCCAAGAAATATTCTAACCAACAAGAGAGTAAAAAAAATTGTTGATACCCAATCGAAAAGGAAACTTAATATTCCATGCATGATTTGTATAGAGTACCACTACACGAAACACCACCCTCATCATGAGAAAGCCAAAAAAATTCTGAAGGGTACCTCCCTACCCGTAGCGTTAACTGAACCTTTCCCAACTCAGCAACAAGAAATGGTAGCACAAAATCCTTCCCCTCCATAAGAAGGAAACACAGGTCATTCCCACCATGGGGATGCTTCATCATGTTCCACTCAGGTTTTTATTTGTAAGGATACGGTTAGTCTAACAACCAGATCTAAGACTTATGACACTCCTTCAGAAAATTATGCCAATGGAGGTGATATCAATTATCTCTCCACTCACACTCCTCCACCATCCTCCACCCCTCTTAAGATAGAGAGGCTTGTTGTTGACTCAATGTTTCACCCACCCAAGGGAACAATTTGAAAATCGTTATTTAATCCAAGTGCCCGCACTACTAAAAAATACAACATTGTTGAAGATTTGGTGCAAGAACCTTGTGTTACGTCAACGCTTGAAGTTCTACAAAACTGTCCAAGTCAACATAGAACCTTTTTTTTATCCATTGGAGATTTGGATCCATAGGCGTCAAATATGATTATGTTTAATATGGACTATTTCAAACCGAGGGTCTCCCACCACTTAGAATTCCAAATTCAGACTATGGTTCATGGGGAGAACATCCATCACATTGTTTTGGATGAAGGAGCTTCCACACGTGTCATTTCTGTCCTACTAGAGAGCCATCGGTTCTCCTAAAATTAACCAGCCTCCTACCACCCTTAAATGATTTGGTGGACGTGGCTTCCAACCTTTTAGACTCTTGCAATATTTTGATGTGGAAATAAAGGGAAAATTCGTTTCTATTGACATCGAAGTGGTTGATGCACCCCTGGATTATTATTTGTTGCTAAGTCACAGTTGGTTCTATGCGATGAATGTCGTCACTTATTCAGTCTTTCGTATTTTTAAATTTCCCCATTAAGGGAAAATTGTGATTTTTGACCAACTTGATTATTGCACACCAGATCTCAATATTTCTACAACAAATAATATCCCTTTCCTAGGGCAATGTGATATTAAGTATGAAAGTGTGGGGGTAAGTCTCCTCAAGTATTCCTCACTCATGGGAGTTTTTCCCTTACCTCCCCCCGATCCCCCACATGAGTTTTCCATGTTAAATATGATTACGGGTATGGTGCAACAATCCTCGGGTAGTGCTAGCCAGAAAACCCCCCCTATGGCTACACCAGGGTTTACAATGTAGGAAGATATATAATCGTTTAAAAGTATCCTACCTCTCTAAATGCCCCAAACATACCCCAGACTTATGCAAGAAAATTAAAATAAGAAGGATCCGGTAACTGTACCTTTGTTTTGCATCCGGTGTAGATCATCTCGTGCTTGAAGGCTTCGCTGACTGCAAACCCCGTCCCAAGGCTGGCCTACATTCAAAGACAGATAAACAGGGAACTAAAAGCATACATTTCATACATAAATAAGGTTTATATGTTAGAATAAAAACATAAATCAAATGAAAAAATTTGACACATCATGTTCTGGGATAGGAAAAGAACTTCTTTTATTGATAATACAATGATTACTTACAACAAAAGTCATCTACTACTACTCGAACCTGGTTCAGCCTCTTCTTCACCAAGCTCCAAGTGCACCTCCGTGTATCTTTCTTGTCTCAATTGTCTTCTTAGGAAATGGAATGGGCTTATGATGGAGGAAAAAGGGCAAAATGGATAATTTTGAGGCAATTCTCACAACAAGGCTGCAAATAATTGGGGCAAGGAGGGGATGTGAAACGGGAAGAATTTCACTGTTCTTATGCTTATATTTGGAATGAGACCCCAACACCTACTTTTATATGACATAAGGATGGTTATTAGGTTGGGTGATGAGATATAGGTGATGGATTAGTTGGGAAACCACCCAATAGCCCTTAATCTCAATGAATTCCTTGCAATTTTTTATTTTTTTCAACTTTAGCAAGTATACGAGGGTTGTAGTGGTGCAACTAGCATACATGAATGGGCTATAGTCATGCAAAAAGCATGTGTACACGTGCAGTATTGGTGCAGAGCGTGTACATCTTCAAAAACTCAGTTTTTAAGAAGAGAGACTCAATGATGGCTTGACAAATATAGAAAGTAAGAGGTCCAAGTGCTAGGTATGCATGTATGGATAAATTTAGGGTTATAAAAGATTCCCCCTAGTGTGTGAGGTCAGAAGAGCATCTGATGGCTGAAATACATTACAAAATCGTCACCAATGTATGAAGCAAGTGAGCCCAAGACCAGAGTTCGGGAGGTGCCATCTGCAAAAATAACAACTGTCTCTCCAAGGCACGCATACCCATGCTTGGGATGAAATAAATCATGGCTTCCAATCAAATACACTGCATATCCATGTCATATAACTATAAAAAGTGTAATCACGAGCAATACACAACGGATCTACATCTCAAAATCAAATATATGCATGTATAATATCCATCTTCAAGAAGCCAATGATGCCTAATGGCTAGAGATGTGGCCTTCAGAGCTCGAGAAACAACTTTAAGATCTTCAAAACTCAGGTAGGAGTGTAATGTGCGTGTACAACTTCACTACCCAGAGGTCTTCGACGGCTCGTCGAGAACAAACAAGAAGATCTCGGTGATTAGGCAAAGAACTTCATTGATTTCAAACAAGGAGTTGATTGGGATTTTGGGATGGTCGGACATGAGGTCAAGAGAGAAACTATAGAAAATTTGAATCAGTCTAGGTGAAACTTACCTTGGACAAGAGCACGAAAGATGATCAGACTCATGCAACATGACATTGACATAAGTTCACAATGCAGGAGGAAACACAAACTCTCCATGTGTTTGGAAGAATAACCAAATGGAGGAGGACACGGTTCTATGTAGCGAGAAAAACTTCCTAAGGTCATATTAAATCCCAAATCTTGACGAGAAAATGGAAGGATGTGCTTTGTCCAAGGGAGACTCATTATGCTTCCAAACAAGAATATATATTTCCCTTCCTCTTTTTGGGGTTTTTTTTGTCTTTTTCAATATTTTTAAAGAGCTTGAAAAAGAATAAAAGAATGCTACATTACAAAGGAGGAATGAGTGTCGCAAGAATACTAGTTCCAAGTGCAAGGAACACACTAATTATCAGAGCAAGGAGACATGTACAGAAAAAGGACACTCAAGGAAAATTCCTCCATGGGTCAAGGTGTCAGGTCGTAGAGGAAAAGTGCTACAAGGCTTGCGTATAAGGCATGCTTCAAAGGTTCAGTTGAGGGAAACATGGATCTAGCATTAGGCCAAAGATGCAGAGATGAAAATGCGATTAGAAAGACACAATGAAACCCCCTTCAATGTATTTTTCACGAGCCCATAGAAGGTAAGCTCGATAGTTTTTTCACGTTGAGTCTGAAAAAACGTAAAAGAAGACTCCACTGGGGTACCTTTTTTGGAAGGCACCGAAAATATGTATATTCAAAACAATTTTAGCGAGTGTGACACAGACAATATCACTCGACAATCTTTTCAATTTTAAGGAATCTGAAAAGAGCTTAACTATGGACTCACTACCTTTTTCTAGATTTATTCTCCTTAGCCCGAAAAAGTATAAAATTTACTTAGGAGAACTCTCCTAATGAGACGAATCTCCAGAGGTGTACCTTTTTCCTCCATAATCTACAAGCCATAAAAAGGGTTAAACTCATGCCAATAGATGTTCTTATGTACCAATTTAACGAGTGTCAAGGAACAAGGTCACTCGATGATCTTTTCAATTTCAAGGAGACTGAAAAGAGCTTAACTATGGACTTTGTAGCAGATTTTCTTCTAGACCAATTTAACGAGTGTGAAATAACAAGGTCACTCGGAAATATTTTCAATTTTAGGGAGTCTGAAAAGAGCTTAACTATGGACTCTTTGGGGGTTCCTTTTTCATAAATTTAGTCCCTCGGGCCCGAAAAAGGGTTAAACTTATACCTGAGAATACTCTTCTAGAAAACCGAAGTTCCTAGAGTATACCTTTGTTCGTAAAATTGACCATCCAGACTGAAAAAGGGGTAAACTACCATCGAACAGACGTGTCTTCAAATTAGAGTTTGGCGAGTGTGAAGGGAAACAAGATCACATGACAATATTTTCATGTTTAGAGAGTCTAAAAAGGGCTTAAAGAAGACTCCAGGGGGATACTTTTCTCAATTAATCCCGTAAGATCACTTGTACCAAGAGGGGGAAGCAAGGGCTCCCATGCCCCCATTGGATAAAACAATGGTTCAATTGTCGAGACCATTCCTCGAGAATGAAAACATGAGTGAACAAGTTCCTTCTCAGGATAAATTGAACATCGAGGATAAAATGCCACATAATTAACCTATGGTGGGGTAGAGTCTACACGAACACAAGGAACATATAAAGGGGCAACCTGAACTAATGTTGAATTAGGATGATGATTATCATATGCCAATCGGTCGATAGTGACAATGCTTCCATTATGAGGGGAATGCATCACCCAGAAGAGCATAGACATCACAACATTCATAGAATATACATAATCATGCTCGAGAAGCATATTGAAATCTAATGGGCCTTGCACCACTACAACATTGACAAGGACAGTCTTCCCACCTAATGAGATAGGAAACTAGGGAAGAACCCCCAAATATTCACTAGGACGTCTGTCAAAAGCCAAAAGCTCATGGGAAGCAGACATAAGCTCGAGAGATCCCAAGACTTTCCAAACCGAGGAGGATAAAATACTTGTAGAGGCTCCTTTATCCACAATACATCGATAAATGTTTGCTGAATTAACTTCAACCCTTATTTGAAAATGTGTGGAAGAAGGAAGACGAGGCTCAACAAGATCATTCCAATCAAAGGAAACCATCCGAGGGCTTGAAAGGGGTGTGCTCGAAGTGAGAAGAATTCCCCCTTGTTCTGAAAGTACTGAACTGGAAATGCTAAAAACATAGTTTATAGACACATCACCCCCCAAGAGAAGAGTGGGATCATCTGAATATTGCATTGGCGTGACCACTTTGGTAGACTTGACACTCTCCAAGAGAAGAGTGGGATCAGCAGAAGACTTCATTGTTGTGACCGCTTTCTCAACCAATGGCTGAATAGGTTGTGAGAAAACATGGTCTATAGGAACAACACCCCCCAAAAGAGAAGTGGGATCATCCGAAGAATGTATCGGTGCAACCACGTTAGTAGACTTGACACCTCGACACTCTCCAAGAGAAGAAGGGGATCAGCTGAATACTGCATCGGCATGACCACTTTCTCAACCACTAGCTGAATAGGCTACAAGGAAACCTCGGAAGACTCAGAATCATAAGAGCTTGCAGATAGGGACCACAATCTTTGTACCTCTAGAATAATAGGGAACAAATGAGTAAGGTGATCTCCCTTGCAAAACTTACAAGGGAACTTAGGTTTACATCCTATCCATCTAGGTTTCTCAACATAATTAATGCCCCCAGTATGACTAGTAGTGGTTGGTTGCACATCTCCAACATGAATTGCAGAGGTTGGTGATTGAACTCCAGTATGACTTGCAGGGACTAGGTTCATGCCCCCAGCATGACTTTCAGAGGCTAGGTGCAGGTATTCAATATGACGTGTAGAGGTTGAGGAACTATTTCCAACATGACTCGCAGAGGTTTGTGATTTCTTCTTCCTATTCTTCCTCTTTCTATTTCATTTATAATTTTGGCTACTTGTAATTGTACTTTCACTAAAGGTGGGAGAAGGAGGAGGAGAAGACTTTTCTGATGAAGGAACATCAACATGGTTCCCATGACATAAAGTGTTTAACTGAGAATCATCAAGAGCATTCGTGACATTTGGATTGGTACCCAACCAAATCGATAGTCCCACATTCAACCCAGGAATGTACAAAGTGGCCATCAAAGGGACATCAATGTTTCCAAAGAAAGGAAAAGAACAAGAATCCCCTCATGAAGGGGTTCCTTGGTTGGTATTGTCGGGAACTTTAGCCATGAATATCTTATGCACAGGTTCTCCCCTTGCGGGATTGTTCAAGTTTGTAAATGTCTCGGACACTGACTCTTGGCGAACCAGTGGTATAAAAACAACACCTATAAAGAGGGGGCTTCACATTTCTAAGCAGAAGACCAAAAATTCCTCATGACCAATAGAGTGGGTGGTCTACCACCTTAGGTCATAGACCCAAATAAATGACTAACTAACTCACTATGGAAAACTAGGGAGCACAGAGCACACACTAAAAATTCCTAAAGACAAATCAATAAGACCACTATCTAGTAGGAGGAACAGTTATGCCAGCCAACATTAGAGCAACTTACCAGTGCAAGTGAAACTCGAAAATAGAAGCACCCTCTGGGTATACTCTACAAATCATGGCCCAATGTCTACCCTAGGTACCATGGTAAACCCCCACAGTCACCTGTGTAAGTCCCTAGGATAAGGGAAACTAAGTTGCCATCTTGTAAACAGACACTAGATGGGTACAGCTGATAGTCGGGTGGATCGCAATGAGAAGGATAACAATTTTGAAACCTACCAAGGGTATCGAGAGCAAGTCGTATGGAAGATAATTGAGGATCTCGAACGGATTCGAGGTCCATGAAGCTCCATAGGCAAATGCAACCGACAATATCCCACGACAAGTTCTCAATATGCGTTCCCCACTACACTTGGTCCGGATTTGGAGGGGTTATCTCCAATACCTTTCCACACGTGACCTCGTGTTTAGCCCCTGTGTTAGAGGGGGGTCCCGGATAAATTTCACGTCACTGGAATTTTTACACCCCCTAGCTTAGACTCCAATGTTTGTTTATATGCCTTGAAGAGTTTCCTCTCCAACCTGATTCAAGGCTCTAGCCTAAACTAGCTGATTTACCCTACAAACATAAAGTCTAGTAAATTTTAATTAGCGTTAATTTTAAATGGATTGTTTTAACTCAAAGGAAATGGAAGTGAAACTAGTGATGTGTATGGGAGACGAAGAAGGAGAAGTAAAGAAAACTGAAAGAAAACTTACTTCTAGTTAACAGTAAATATTTGCAACTAACTTTTTAACCAACCTTTCATAACTAACTTTTTCAAGATCTTTAAAAGGAAGACTTAAAATGAAATTTCACTCGACTACAAGCTACTTAATGTTCTAAGAAATCAGTAAGCAACTTAAAAATTGAACTCATTTTTCATTTCAAGTAAAATAACTAAACCCTAACTACTTTACCAAACTAAGAAATGAAATATTTTTCTTTTCTTTTTAAAATGCTTCAAATAAGAAACTTGAAATAAATTATTTTTCTTTTTCTTTAAAGAAATCAAAAGGGGAAAAAGTGAAAAAGAAGACAAGACTCAAATTGACCTATGGCGCACTACAGATCCCAGGGAGTCGCTAAAGACACCAAAACAAGCTGATAAAAAACTCTAAGACTCACCCAAAACCCTCTCGAAGTAAACACAAGAAATCTTTAAAAAGATAAGCAAACTGAAATCTAACCCAGGCTTTGATTGTAAAAACCAGAGACATTGTATGTAATCAAGAAGCCCCGAGAAGTAAAAATTCAATCAGGGAAGAGATTGACTACCTCTTCTTAAAAACAATTTCTTGACACAGGTACTCTATTGATGCTTAAGTATCCTGCGTATGTACGCATGTTGTCTATAAAGAAGTTCGTGTATGTATGTGTGTTGACCCATAGCAGGTCACATACACCTCTGTATTCCTTGAAAAAAAAGAAATGAAATAGACAAAATGATAGAGCAGGGAGAACTGGTATGAAACCAACAAGTGACCAAAATCCCTTAAAGACTCAATAGACTCAAAAAGAAACTCAAAAGGTATAAACCCAATCAAACACCCAAAACAAATCCCCTAAAACCCTAGAGGCTTTCCACAGTATGGTCACCAATTTTTTTAGCGGGAAAACCCCCCTTATGGCTACACCAGGGTTTATAATGTAGGTAGATCAATAACCGTTTAAACTTCTCCTACCTCTCTATATACCACAAACATACCACAGACTTATGCAAGAAAAGTAAAATAAGAAGGATCTGGTAATTGTACCTTTACTCTGCGTCCAGTGTAGATCCTCTCGCGCTTGAAAGCTCCACTGATTGTAAACCTCCTTTCAAGGTTGGCCTTTATTGAAAGACAGATAAACAGGGAACTAAAAGAATACATTTCATACATAAATAAGGGTTATATGTTAGAATAAAAACATAAATAAAATGCAAACATTTGACACATCATGTTCTGGGACAGGAAAAGTACTTATTTTATTGATAATACAATGATTACTTACAACCAAATTCGGATATTGCTCCTCAAACCTGGTTCAGGATCCTCTTCACCAATATCCAACTGCACCTCCACGTATATTTCTCCTCTCAACTATCTTCTTAGGAAATGGAATGGGCTTATGATGGAGGAAAAAGGGAAAAATGGGGAATTCTAAGGCAATTCTCACAACAAGGTTGCAAATGCTTGGGGCAAGGAGGGGATGCGAAACGGGCAGAGTTTCACTGTTCTTACGCTTAGATTTGGAATGAGACCCCAAAACCTCCTTTTATATGACAAAAGGATGGTTATTTGGCTAGGTGACGGGCTATAGGCAGTGGATTAGTTGGGAAACTACCCAATATCCCGTAATCTCAGTGAATTCCTTGCAACTTTTTATTTTTTACAACTTTATCAAGTATATGCGGGTTGTAGTGGTGTAGCTAGCATATGTATGTGGGCTATAATGGTGTAGCAAGCATGTGTACATGGGAATTATTGGTGCAGGGAGTGTACAACTTCAAAAAATGAGTTTTTAAGAAGAGCAACTCAGTGATGGCTTGGAAAAAATAGCAAGTAAGAGGGCCAAGTGCCAGGTATGCATGTATGGATCAATTTAGGGTTATAACATGTAGTTCCTAGACCATTTGCTGCTAAAAAACTAGGAGACATCATGTCACTTATTATGGTAGAGTCCCTTATTCCACAAGATCTAGTACCTAAAACTTCCCTTCCTCTACCTATATTAGTTGATCCTCTTTATTCCTCCCTCTCTAGTGAACCTATACCTATTAGTAACTAGGAGGCTAAGAGAGTGTAGAAAAAGAGTCAGAAGAGTCATGACATCATGTCAATTATTATGGCAGAGTCTCGTATTCCACAAGATCTGGTACCTAAACCTTCCCTTCCTCTACCTATATTAGTTGATCTTCTTTCTTCCTCCCTCTCTAGTGAACCTATACCTATTAGTAACCAGGAGGCTAAGAGAGTGCAGAAAAAGAGTCTGAAGATGAACTAGAGCTTCGAGGGCATGTCTCCAGCCTTTGGACATCATACTGAAGTTAAACTGCCAACTTCTTATGATGATGTTGGGGGAAAAGTAACAACCTTTGAACACCATGTTGGGAAAAAACCCTCCAATAGGTATCAATCAATGTACCAACCTTTGGACATCATGTTGGGACCAAGCTCATTTATGGGTATTATACTGAGCATAGTTTATTCTCATTTTTAGGCTCGTCAAAAATGAAACCAACTCTGAGCACAGTTCTCTTTATGTGTCAAGCATGTTAAAAATTGAAAAAAACTACAAGCATACTTTGTCATCCTTCAAGCTCATTAAACCACGAAGAGTCATCTTTCGAGTGGTAGTTTACCTATTTTTCATCCTCGTAAGACTAACTATGAAAAATGTATACTCTAGTCAATTATGACTAGAAGATTTCTCCCTTTTATTGTTTTATACTTTTTCGGACTTAGGGGACTAAATTTATGAAAACGAACATCCATGGAGTTGTATTTAAGATATTTTCAAATTCTCTAAACTTGAAAAGACTACTGAGTTTTTCTTCTTTGGACTAGTAAAACATGCATTGAAGGACCCATACAGGGTTGAACCCCTCCTTCTTGGGGTTCATTAAACATATTATGAGGGACTCATCAAAGAAGAGATATACCAAGCATCTGTTATCCACTTCATTCTCGTTAAAAAACAAAGAGGTACTCGCCAATCATGGTAGGGGGGGAATTGAAGAAAGTGGGTCAAGTTTTTGGAAAGAATCATGGAAGTTGTTTGTTTTCTCCCTTGAAATTGGCACTTGTTTGCATCTCATCTTATAGTTGGGTAATCTACTTGTCTCTGAGTCATACCAATCCCATGAGTCCTCATACTCCTTCACCTCACCTGAAGAGTGCTCCATTGATCATTGCACTATGATTTGGTCTATCTCTCAGTCGAGTCCATGCAGCGAAGTCATTTTTCATGCCTCACAATGTTCAAGAGATGTTTCACCTCAAACCAACAATTCTACAGTACTACCATCTTTCATCCTCGTGTAAGTCCATATTCATTTAATCCACTATCTTTGATCAGTTTCTGGCGTCAGTTTCATGTCGATGATGGGGGACACATCATGGCCCTCCTTTGACAAGTCTATTCATATCAACTTCAACACATTATCTAGGAATTAGACACAGAAACCAATTAGTACCTTGGAGCCAACACGCCTCAATGGTAGGTTTCCTTGCCTTCCACGGTAGGTTAACACCATTGGTCTATGATCGAATGATTCCATGCATTTTTGACTTTATATCTTACATTCACACTCACTGGAATGTATTAGGGTACCCTGGGAGTCATTTTCATCATTTGTGATTTCCCTCACACTTGTTAATGGTAAACATCAATGATCAGTAATCAAGTGGTTTCTACCATGCTCGACATAATGGCATCTATTCACATCACTAGAATCATACTATTTCATGATCGGGATGAAGACTGTGGGTTGGAAGCTCACTATGTTATGTTCTTTACCCAAACTACGATGGATATCATTTTAATATGTAAAAGATTCCATTATAACCACTATATTGATAATCTCACTAATGTATATGTTGTCACATACATCCAATTTGTATTGGTCTGTGGCTATGCTTTTGTCATATCATATATCCACTGTGTATTCTTTCGTAGCTATGACCAGATCATGTCATAGAGTTATGGATCCACGTTGTATCTCCAGTGGCCATATTCTTAGTCAATACTTTCATGGATTCGCAATGTATTGGTCGGCAACCATGCTTTGAGTCAGTTTACTCTGAGCATAGGTATGTCTTCCTCAGGGATGATACATATATATTATTGGATGTTTGTTTTTCTCTTTCATCAAGATCTCCTACTCCAGTGCCCTTACATTAATATTTTTTAAAGTTTTTCATCCATCGGTCTCTCCTCTGACCTCACACTTTAGGGTGCATTTGTTACACACCAAATTCCCACACTACTAGTTGTCGCACTTATGTATCTCATTCTAAAAGTGTCGTAAGTGTCGTATGCACCTTAATCATTGTTGCATGTGCTTTATCAAGTGTCATCTGGACCTTACTAAGTTTCGTATGCACTTTATTAAGTGTCACAACTTTGACACCATGGAAGAACATTTTTCGTAATCCCTAATAAATGTGGAGGAAAAGAATCATCATGAGAAGGTCGAAAAATTGTTTTTTACCTTGAGTTTTGACCATTTTTTAAGGTTAATTCTCCCCTTCCCATGTATAGGGAGCATTGAACTCGTATCAATGCTCCTCCCCTGCCCATGTATAGGGAGTGATGACAACACTTTGTACTCAAAACTAGGGGATATTTGAAGTGGTTAGAGGGATTTATAACTAACCCACCTTTTTCTAAGGACCATCTATGAGGAGATGAGGTTTGTTTGGGTTGAATCATATCTCATGGCTCCATCTTATGCTAAAATCGCAATTTATGGAGCAAAATACTTAACCATTTCCTAAAATCCTTCATGGTGGTTAAGACACCAAATCCTATATGATGAGTTCATTCCAAGATGAAAGGAGGAGAAAGGATTTCATAGTGTCAAACCTTTGATATTGGAGGAAGGAATCCATCAAAGCATCGTCATTCTGATCTTGGGTCATTCAGGCAAAGACTGGACTGTAGAGCTTGGAGGAGTAGCAGGTGTTGTTATGTTCCTTGTTTACTTTCTTCATCATGATAGAAGCTTGGAAAACAAGACCAAACATTGAATATTAGTGAGAACAACCATTGAAAAGGAGTTAGTCACACTTCTTTCTTCTATCTTCTCTGCTTATAGACATAAAGAATAGATCTAAAGGAACGTTGGTGTCCATTTGTTTGTTATTTTGTCTTGAAGAATAAGGGTCTATATATCCAAGGGAGATTTTACATTTCTGTAGGGGGAATATTTTGTAACACATATAGCATTGGATTTATCGTTGATCTGGTATTAGTTAGATAATTAACTAAACATTTTTACATTTTTCCGAATTACTTTATTTTCTTGCAATTTTAAAAGAGAATTATCTATCATACCATTGGTCAAATGATTTGAAATATTATTTGAACTCTTATTATGGATCCGGTTGTGGCTTTGATGGGATTCAAAACCTGGTTTAATTTGTTGGAAAATCTTTCAAATCTGCACGTATTTGTTGTGCTTAACAAACTCTACACTTACCTCTTTATCCTCAGTGTTCTTATTTGGGCCACTATATTTATTCACAACTTGGCATTTTGTGGTTGCAGTGGTTGTACAGATGATAGTATTCAATGCATTGAGGAAAATGCTAGCATTGAGTGCATTGAACTCTCACATTACAGATGACCATCCTTCAATTGCGACAGGTATGCTCATGAAAAAATCGTGTTTTAACTTATTGCGATTTTATATTGCAACCAAAATCTTTTTATATCGTGTTTGAAAAAATTGTGTTTTAATATGAAATAAGTTGCGATTTTAGCCTAAGATGGAGCCATGAGATATGATTCAACCCAAACAAACCTCATCTCCTCAGAGATGGTCCTTAGAAAAAGGTGGGTTAGTTATAAATCCCTCTAAACTTGAGTCCAAAAAGATTTTGAGATATAAAAAGATTTTGGTTGCATATTGTGATTATTTCTTGGTCAGAGGAAATATTGAATTTATTGCATCTAGAAAAAGTACATGGACATAGAAATTGTATTATAACGAAGTACATATAATTGGTAACATTAAGTAGTATGTAAGGAGTCAAATAATTTATTCGCTTTTTAGTGTAATTTGTTTATTCATTATTTACTAACAAACAAGATGAAAAAGAAGTAAATAGATAATTGAATAGTGATCAATATTTCCCACACATGTTCCGCACTCACACATAAAGTTATCAAATTATAATACTGAACAAAATTTTGGTAACTGTAGTTTAAGTTGTAACATTCAAAGGATGATATACATGTTGCACTAGAATACTAAACACATATTGTTTTAGAAGGTATATTCCTATACAACATTTATTATTGAGTTACTACAAAATGCATATAATTTAAATACACCAACAACCATTATATGTGTGGTTGCGCTAAGGAGTGGGCTAACTTGGGATCAATCTTCCCTCCCAAGTTACTTTTCCAGCAGGTTTTTCGGTGGATTGCTTTTAAATTTCCATCCAATCCAGAACTCAGATCGATTTTCTGAGCATATGGGTTGGTTTAAAATGGGGAAAAACCCTTGGGGTAAGTTTTTGAATTGCATGGAACTTTTATCCATGCAAAACTCAAACTATCCTTGAAAATTTGGCCAGATTCAGGTCCCTTTTTTTGCTTGAAAAGCATAACTCGAGAGGGAAGATTGCTCCCGAGTTAGCCTAATCCATTGCAGTAATCTAAACAAGAACGCCCATTATTCTGAAAACTTTTGTTTAAATAATAGCCAGGAAAAATCTTGTATGATACGTGCATTCATGACCCATTATTATCTCATTGATGTTTTGACTGAATGTTGTCATTTCCTGTGAAAACATGTAAGCCTCTTTGCGATGAATAATCTATGCATGCATCATTTAAATATTTATGTAGGTTCCAATCATTATTGAATTTAATAAGCGAAGTGTTTATCATGAAGAATTTTGAGAGTGAATTATGGTTTAAATGTTTAGTAATTCATTTGGATGGTTTAATCAAATACATGTGATATATACATTTTACTAGTAAAATGTTTTTCAAATTCTAATCCTGATTTTCCAATTCTATGAAACATCGATTCCTAAGTTGATTAATAAATATGCACCTCTAACATTTTTGGTGACTGTATATTTGTTTTTTCAATTCATTGTTCTTCTTTTGAAATCTTAAATTCTCTATACAATTTAGTGACTGTAGATTTGTTTGGTTGATTCATTGTTCTTCTTTTGAAATATTAAATTCTCTGTACAATTTGCAAGTTTGTGGACAAAGAACCTATCATTCAATGAGAAGGTAGTGATGCAGATGGCTCGCCTTTCCTAACAATGTTGTATATGATCAAATTTTTATGGATAGACATTACGATTGTGTTGTTAATGAGCTAGTCACATGCATTTCCAGTGCAACTTGGCCCTTTATCATTGTTGGAAACACAACATGTAATATACTCATTGAAAAAATAAGAAGTAAAGAAGATAATACATAGAATACAGGTTGGGAACAAGAATGTGTAGAGCACATTCGTATTAGATGAAAGGGTGAACCTTATAGGTGAGAAAAATTACAACTGAATCAAGAAACAAAACAAGAAATCTTAATGACTAGTACAACTAGCAGTGTACAGTCACATACTGTTGAGGTTATAGTTATAAATAACACTCCCTCTTAAACTCAATAGTTACAAACATCAACACTGATAATGCCCAAGTGTTGTCTCTAAAAATCAAAAGCGGTTTTTCCTAATGGATTTGTAAAAATTTATGGGAGTTGATCTTGTGAGCCACAAAATTGAAGTGCGATGTCACCATTATTGACTAGCTCACGTATGAAGTGAAAGAGAGTGTCAATGTGCTTTTTTTTCTTATGAAAAACATGGTTTTTGGATAAAGCAATTGTTGAAGTGTTGTCACAGAAGATAGGAGTTGGCTCATTTTCTGTATGACATGGCATGTCATTCAATAGTCTTCACAGCCACACATCTTGATAGGAAGTTGAGGTAGAAATGGCATATTATGCCTCTGCAGAAGATATTGAGACAATGGGATTCTTCTTTTATTCCCAAGAAATCAAGTTCGTGCCCAAGTGAAAAGCATATCCTGAGGTGCTTTTCCAGTCATCTAGGCTACCTACAAAATCACTGTCAGTGTAACCAGAAAGATGGTTATCTTCAGACTGAGTGTACCATAAACCAAAATTGAGAGTGCCAGCAACATATCTCATAATCCTTTTCGCCATCTTCCAGTGAGAATATTTGGGAGATTCCATGAACCTGTAAACAAAGTCAGTTGCATACATAATATCAGGCCAAGTTTCTATAAGATACAACAAATTGCCTACAAAAATTTTGTACAAGGTAGAATCCATTGTAGGGCCTTTATCTTGCTTGCTCAATTTTGTGCCTAGGGGTATAGGAGTTTCTGTTGGATTGCACTCTTCCATGCGAAATATTTTGATGATGTATGTTGCATACTTTTGCTGACAAAAAAAAATCCCTTTGGTTGATTGGTCAACCTCAATCCCCAAAAAATATTTCATTATGTCAAGATCTGTCATCTCAAACTCAGATTGCATGGCATGTTTAAAACTGGTTAAATCAATATTTCCAGTATATATCATGTCATCAACATATAAACATACAATCAAAATGTTACCTTGCTTATCTGTTTTTGTGTAGAGTTTGCTTATTTTGGGTTCTGCTAAAACCACTACTGATTAGGTAAATGTCAATTCTATTGTACCAAGTTGTTGGAGCTTGCTTTAAGCCATAAAAGTCTTTCTTCAACTGATACACTTTCGTTGGATGCTCTTTGACTTCAAATCCAGGTGGTTGATCCACATAGACCTCTTCTTTTAAGACGCCATTCAGGAAATATGACTTGACATCCATCTAGTATACTTTCCATTTGTGTTGAGTTGTTATGGATAAGAGAGTCCTTACAGTTTCCAACCTTTCTACTGGAGAAAAAATTTCACCACAATCAATGCTTGGTTGTTGTGAGAATCCTTTGGAAACAAGTCTTGCTTTGCATTTTTCAATATGCCCCTTTTCATTGAGTTTAGTTTTGTAAACCCACTTGACACCAATACTTTTCTTATGTCTGGGCAAATCAACAAGATCCTATGTCTTATTCTTCTCAATAGAGTCAATCTCTTGGTTCATGGCTTGAATCCAATGTGGCTCTTTAGCTACCTCTTTAAAGGATGTAGGTTGACATGACATTAATACAAAAAGATTGTGTTGATCAATATCATCCAACTGTTGATGGATTTCTCTCAAGTTTCAAGTTCTCTGATTTTGAAGTTCAGAGGATGAAATTATGCTTGAAGAAGAGTTGTCCTAAGGACTTTCAAGCTGTCTTTGTACCTGCAATCTTGGAAGGATAGGTTGATGTATTTGTTGTCATGAATTGTCTGTTTTTTCAAGAAGTGGTAGCAATGGATTTTGACTATCGATAGGACGATTTTCAGAATCACTCCATAACTGATTTTCAAGAAATTTGACATCTCTGTTGAGAATGAGTTTCTTTGAAACTGGAATGTAGAGTCTGTAGGCTTGGATGTCTCACTGTAGCCAACAAAAATGCATTTCTCACTTTGATCATCAATTTTCTTCCTCAATTCAGAAGGTATGTGGGAAAATGCAATGCATCCAAATGTCCTAAGATGAGCAACATTCAGTTTTGTCCCACTCCATGCTTCTTGAGGGACCTTCATCTTGAGACTGGTGATTGGAGATCTATTTAGGAGATAAACTGAGCATGCTACTGCTTCAACCCAAAAAGATTTGACAAACATTTCTCTCCGAGAAGGATTATTTCCATGTTCATTATAGTCTGATTTTTCCTCTCAGCCACTCCATTTTGTTGTGGAGTATACCTGGTTGTAGTTTGCATGATGATGCCTTGTGATTTGCAGAAATTTGCAAATTATTTGGAGTTGTATTATCCTCCTCCATCAGACCTGAGAACTTTTACATATTTTCCACTATGTTTTTCAGCATCAACCTTCAATTCTTTGAACTTTGCAAAATTTTCAGACTTGTGTCTGAGAAAATAGATCCATATTTTCCTCCTAAAGTCATCAATAAATGTTAGGAAATAAAATCTACCACCTATTGACTTTGTCTGCATTGGTCCACATAGGTCAGTGTGAACCCGCTCTAAGTGTTGTTTGGCTTGAGTGGAGGACTGTGGAAATCTTGTTCTCTTATGTTTACCAAGAATGTAGGACTTACATGGGGGGTTTCTCTCTTTGAAGATAGGTAGACCTTTGACCATGGAGTGCTCCTGTAGAAGGCTTAGACTCTGAAAGTGTAGATGTCCAAATATTGCATGCCAAACCATAGTTTCATTGGGGGTGGATGCACTTTGTGCATAAGATTGGATCAAATTTGCAGTTCTAAGGGTCAGGGGAAACATTTTATTCCTAGTCATGTGGATTTCATAAATCAATTTTATGTTGGGGGTTTTTTCATATATCATACATGAGGATCCTTCAAAAAGTACCCTATATGCATGTTCAATGAGTTTTCCTACACTTAACAGATTATGTTTCAGATCTAGAACGTGATAAATATTGTTTATGTATTTCTTTACATTTTGTTTAGTGAGAATAGGTACAATTCATTTTCCTTGAACTTTGACTAAAGAATCATCTCCAAGTGTAATATCAGATGAAATAGAAGAATCAATGCATGAAAGTAAATCTTTGTTACTTGTCATGTGATTGTTGCATGTGATTGTTGCATCCATTGTCCAACAACCAGAGGTCTTTGTGTTGTTCTTCAGTCTTATGGCATGAGAGAAACATTCCATTTGAGGTTTCTCCTTCATGATTTAAGACATTTTCTTTGCCTGAGTGTTGATGTGCTTGCTTCTTCTAGAATTCATATCCATAGTGCCCATAATTTTTGCAGTAGTAGCATTGTATGCTTGCTTTGTCATTTGATCTCCTCCCTCTTCCTCTTTAAGGCTGTAAATTTTGATTCTGGTTTTGATGTCTATGACCTTCACTTGAGTGATTGTTACTTGGACTTCTCCCTCTTCCTTAGTGACCTCTGCCTCTGCCTATGTCTATACCTCTGCTGAAAGAGAATTGAGTTTTGAAGGTGTTGTATATTGACTTATCTTCAATATGTAGTCTGGTCTCATGTGTCAATAGAGAACCCATTAGTTCATCTGTTGAAAAATTTGACAGATCCTTGGATTCAAGGATGGTTGTAACAACCATTATGAATTTCTTTGGAATACTTCTGAGGACTTTCTCAACAATCCTTTGATCGAGGATGTCTTCACCAGTCGACCTAATCTGGTTTACAATTCCCATAACTCTGGTCATAAATTGATCAACGTTTTCAGACTCTATCATTCTTAAAGTCTCGAAATGTGTCCTCAAGGTCTGTAGCTTAATTGTTTTGACCCTATCATTTCCTTGGTAAGATGATTGAAGGATGTCCCAGTACTATTTTGAAGTAACAAATCCTGTGATTGTTTAGAAAATCAAGTCATCCATGGAGTTTTGAATCCCCAATTTTGCCTTATTTTCTTTGTTCCTTTGTTCTTCCTCAACAACTCTCTCTTGATTGGTCATGGTAGATAGGGCTACTGGATTTGGTTCATGTTGGTTGTGAAGCTTGATTATCTTCCATATTCAGAGGTCTTTGTTTTCAGCCTTGTTTATAGCCCATGAAGACTTTACACCCCATAAGAATGTACACTCTTACACGCGGGGGAGTGCAGGGGGGGGTTACCCCCTCTGCAGGGGAAGCATCCCCCGACGGGGGTTTGAGGGTGAAGCCCCCAAAGGAAAAATTGCCTTGTAAATGTATATTGTAATTTCATTGTAAATATGGACCGTTCATTATAAGGTCATAGATCTAACAGTTGAAATTATGTTAGGGTTTTTTTCCCTAGAAGGAAACCCTCTTTTATGAGGGAAATGTATTGTGACTATGGATGATAGCGAATATTGTATTCTGAGATAGGAGACTGTGAGAGAACAAAGAACAAGTTACAACAGGTTTTTTGTAGGTTGTATCCTTTAATTTGTCGGATAATAATAAAGGAAGGACCTGACAATTTCTCTGGTGGACGTAGCCCACACTAGGTGAACCATGTATATATGTGTCTCTATTGTACTGTGTATCTTCTTTATTTTATTTCTCCATTTGTTTTATTTTTTTTCTCTGCGATCCTATTTTTATAACAGTTCCACATAGCCAAAATCCATTGGATCCCAACACTCATGTGCTTTCAAGAAATATCTCATTCTAAGAGACCAAAATTCATATTTTTTTTCAAGAAGAATCGGTCCTTGTGTTGTTCCTAAATTGTTAGAGGTGGCCATCTTGAAAAAACATTGTAACATACAAAATTGTTAGATATTTTCATGCTTTACCTATTTCCCTCACGTAAAACCAGGTCTGTGAAATCCTTTTCACAACTTCGGGCAAAAAAACGTGGGGTTGGACTCTTCTTTAGCTCCGATCTAGCTGGATATGACTATGCGAGCACAAGATCTACTGAGTCAGAACTTTGAGCTCTTTTTCTTATCGACTGTAGGCCCTCTAATGGAGGAATCGGGATAACTGAGTGTACTCGAGAGCCAAAAAAAAATTAAAGTTCAGCTTCTCATATGACCGAGGGCTGAAAAACATGCACTTCGGGACTTTGCGCTTCGGGCGTTTTGACGCATGAAGGATTTTGTTCCTCCGAATAGCCGAATGGATGAATAGCTGCAAAGATCAACATGTCCTCGTTGATTTGATATCAATGACTCACAATTACTTCAGGAATTCGGGCTTCGGTCCTTTTCAATACATAATACTAACAATCCTTCAAAGTGACAAATTAGCGAACTCATAGAGTGTGGGATCTGCCTCCACGTGTCATCTTGATTGGATGATTGAGATTTACTTCAGAACTCTGGCATTCGGGAGTTTTCAAGGATCACAACACCACAAACCTCTGAAGTGTTAACTTTTCGGAGTGTCAAATCTGTCGATACGTGTCCTCAACCTTCAACGATCCAGATGAACTATGGGACTATGACTAGTTCTCGCTCTAATGCTTCACTTTGCAAAACTCTCCTAAGTGCTAAGCCTCCGAAGTGAGAGATCTAGCACCGCATTTCCTCATTGATGGACGATCCACATGAACTCTGAGCTTCAAGCCTTCGAGAGTTCTCGCTTCAGTCATATGACTTTCCTCCAAAGTGGTTTTCTTCCATAGTGATAGATCGATTGACACATATCCCTTGCTGATGAACAACTCAGATGAACTCTCGCCTTTAGGAGTTCTTTCTCCACATTACTCACCTTTCCTCCGGAGCTCTCAACCTCTGAAGTGAGGGATCTCCTGCCATGTGTCCTTTTGCAATGGACAGTTGCAATGAGCTTTGATCAATGGTATGGATCAGCAAACCTTCATTCTTCTGGAGTGTTAATATTCTAAACTTCCATATCTAACGCCATGCATCCACTAAAATTGACGGTCTGGATCCTCTTCGGGACTTTGGGCCTTTGGGAGTCCTGGTCTCTAGCCAAACTTACTTCGTTCCTCTGGAGTTCGAGATCGTTGAATATGAGGATCGTCTGACACGTGTCCCCTAGATCCAATGGCTAAGATTAACTTTGGGCAACCATCCCTTTGGCGACTCTGGATCCATCACACTCCTTAAAAATCCAAAGTGTGGGATCGCGTGATGTGTTTTCGTTCTAGCTCCAACGGTCCAGATATACTTCACGCCTTCGTGAATTTCATAATTTTGCTACCTCCACACTTGATTTATCCCGGAGTATCTTTTCTACAAAGTGTAGGATCCATTGACACGTGCCCTTTTCAACAGACGGTTCAGATTGACTCTGTCTCCCTGCTACTTTGGCAATTTTGCGACCAACTCGTCTAGAAAATCTTGGAGTGTTTCTAGTCTGAAGTTCCAGGTATTTTTTCCACCTGTCTCTCCTAACTATGGACGGTCCCAGTTTACTTCGATACTTCTGTTATTCTGCACAGTTAAAATATTAAGTTATGTGCACCTTACCTGGATCTGACGTCTATCGATTCTCCACGCTCCGATCCTACGATTGGGATCTTTCTTCCTCCTTGTTTATTTTGCATCTTTCTTCTCAAGAAGGAATTTCACGAATCTTTAAACACTTCATCCTTCTGCAAGGTTTCTTCCAGGCATTATGCTGTATCCAAGGATATTTTGAGTGGACTTCTCTCCAAGCTCTGTGAAGAGTCTTACCTCTGCTGCTCTCATATGTGAGATAGCGTATTCTCTATGTTCTTCCTCTTAGAATCGGGCTGCTCTCCAAGATCTGTGAAGAGGCTTGTTTGAAAACACAGGTATTCCAACAGAGGATGAACACCTTCAGTAACCACTCACATAACCAGATCAAATATCAACACACCGATGTTTTCACTTGGTAAAACACCTACAGGGAAACATCTACGACCCCAGCCAACATGGCCACTTGGAGCAGTTTTATTAATGCAAAGAAAAATATTACAGAGAGATTCTACAAGAGAGTTTCTCACAATCGATCATCGGAAAATGACCCTCCATGCTCTTTAAATATAGATCATGGACCAATCAGGTATTAAGCCATAGATCAATGGTCGTTAAGATCGAGGAGAGTATGAAGCGTCAGATCACTCTATGTCGGGAACATATCATGACTGTCGGATTTCCTAACTACAAATGCATACTAATGCATACTAAAGAAACACACTAGAAAACATACTTTTACCTAACGACACAATAGACCAAGTAGATCTTAACTAAATCCTAAGTGTCTAAATATCCTAACACCCCCCTTAAGAAAAACTTGGGATAGGATTGAAGGATTCACAATAGTGACACATTAGGAGAAGGAAGGAGGCATTAGAGCCTATCCCCCCTTAATGACAACTTCCTCAACTCCTAACATAGATCAAAGTTTGAAAAACTTTGCTTCTATAAGAGACTTTGTGAAAATGTCTGCAACTTGATCTTCTGTAGGGAAAAAGATCACTTCAATAACTTGATCATGAATGAGATTTCTGATGAAGTGCATGTGTAGCTCGATGTGTTTTCTATGCTGATGTTGAACTGGGTATTTGGCAATCTTGATGGAACTCTGATTGTCACACCAAAGGTTGGTCAGATGATGGTGCTAGAATCAAAACTGTGAAAGGATCTGTCGAAGCCACAGGGCTTACTGACTTGCATTTACCGCTGCTCGGTACTCTGTTTCTACTGAAGAAAGTGCAATAGCCTGTTGTTTCTTACAAGCCCAAGTGACAGGTCCTTAACCAAGGCTAAAAACATAACCTGCAGTAGAATTCCGATCATCAAGGTCACCAGCCCAATCTAAATTAGTGAAACCAACCAATAAAGGAGTCCCCCCTGAACTATAATGTATCCCAAACTAAATTGTACCAATAACATAGTGAAGTATCCTTTTAGCTTCTTTCCAATGGATTTCATGGGGTGTTTTCATATATCAGGCAAGAATACTAGCAACAAAGGAAATATCAGGATAGGTATGAGTCAAGTATAAGAGGCTACCAACTAACTGACGGTACAGGGTGGCATCAACTTCAGGAGAAGTACAGGTGGTAGAAATATTGACTCCATACTGGAAGGGAGAAGGGATTGGTTTACAATCGTCCATGTGAAAGCGACGAAGAATTTCACAAGAATACTTAGATTGGGAAAGAAAAAATCCTTCATTGGTTTGCAAAACTTGGAGGCCAAGGAAATAGTGCAAAAAGCCTAAGTTGGTCATTTCAAATTTCTTCTTAAGGCTATTTTTCACATGGTTTAAAAGTTTTGGGTCACTACCAGTAAGGATAAGGTCATCAACATAAAGGAAAAGGATTATGAGATGGATTCCTACTTTCTTGGTATAGACAATAGGATAAGAAGGGCATCTAGAGAATCCAGTGGCAATAAGAAAGCTATCCATTTTGGCATACCAAGCGCGGGGAGCTTGCTTGAGACCATAAAGAGATTTCTTGAGGCGACAAACAAGGATAGAGTCATTCTGGACATATCCAGGAGGTTGTTCCATGTAGATTCCTGCTTTCAAATTACCATGCAAGAAGGCAGATTTAACATCCATCTAATGGACCTTCCATTAATGTGAGGCAGCAAGGGCAAGAACAAGGCGGATGGAATCCATTTTGGCTACATGGTCAAAGGTTTCATTATAGTCAATTCCTTCAACTTGGGAAAATCCTTTGGAAACTAACCGAGCCTTGTGTCTTTCAACACTTCCATCTAAAGCATACTTAGTTCTATAGACCCATTTACATCTGACAAGTTTTATTCCTTTTGGAAGAGGTACAAGATCCCAAGTATTGTTTGCCATTAAAGAACGATACACTTCATTCATTGTTGTATCCCAATCTGGATGACTTGAAGCTTCTGCAAATGCTTATTGATCATGAGTCTCTGAAACTTGATCCAGAAGAGAAGAGGCTCACTGGAACTGTGAATGTGTTCGACGTTGATCTGAAGGATCACCAACAAGATCACTGGCTGCTTCACGTGTTGAACAGACCCATCTAGGAAGCAGTGGAACTGGTGCTTGTTCAGGTTCAAAGGACTCATATAGAGGAATGTCAGCATGCGGAGGTGGATTATCATCCTCACATTCATCATCTGAAGAAGAAACCATAATAGGAACAGAAGAAGGCACAAATTTCGAATATGGCTCGTAGGCCGAAGACGACACAACAACCGAATTAGGCTCGTAGGCCAAGAGATTTTCATCAAATTTAACATCTCTTCTAAGAATAATTTCATTACAATGTGGTTGAAGAAGTCTATAACCTTTGACATCTTCAGAATAACCAACAAACATACACTTCTCACTTTTAGGTTGCAATTCTTTCCTTTTCTCATCAGGAATGTGAGCCCATGCTATACATCCAAATACATGAAAGTGACTTACATCTGGTTTAATTTTAGTCCAAGCTTCTTCCGGTGTTATATTTTTAAGAGCCTTTGTGGGAGTGTGATTTACTATGTAATTTTCATAGTTGATGGCTTCCGCCCAATACTTTAGACTTAATCCCTTAGATTGGATCATACAATTAGCCATTTCTTTTAATGTGTTGTTCTTTCTCTCATCAACACCATTTTGTTGTGGTGTATATGGAACAATGTGTTGCATTTGGATTCTCTATGTAGTGTAGTAGCTTGTAAAATTATTGTTCACATATTCGCCTCCATTATATGTTCTTAACTTTTGAATTTGATGGCCAGATTTCTTTTCTACAAGAGCCTTGTAGGCCAAAAACTTGTCAAAACTTCGCTCTTAAGTTTTAAGAAGTAAACCCAAGTATGTCTGGAAAATCATCAATGAAAGTTAAGAAATACTTGCACCCAGAAAAGGAAGGAGAAGAAGGTGGATCACACAAATCATTGTGAACAAGCTGTAAAGGGCCCGAGGCATGCCAAGAGGCACGTTTGTCAAAACTGTCCCGATGATGTTTGTCGAGAACACAACTGGCACAAACACCATCTCTGGATGAAACAAGAGGAAGACCAGTCACAATATGTTGATTACATAGTTGATGCAATGAGCGATAGTTTAGATGACCAAACCGCTCATGCCAAATTTTGCTCAAGTCATTGCTATGAGCAACAAAAACTAATGAAAAAGATGATGACCCAAAGTTGTCAAACTTGTACAACCTGGTAATATCATCAACAATTCGAGTTGCAAGAACATGCTTAGGATCTTTTAGATCCTTGATTACAACTTGGTGAGGTGAAAACTCGATGGTTTTACCTTCATCTGAATGAGTGATTTGATATACTGGTAGAAGGTTACAAGAAATACTTGGAACACATAATACATCTTTAAAATGACCATTATCTACTTGAATTGTTCCAGATCCTAGAACACTAAGAGATCTATCATCACCAACAAATATTTTCTTGTTTTTACATTCATTTAGAGTAGAAAATCTGGCTTTATCCTTAGCCATATGATAAGATGCTCCTGAATCAATAATCCACTCATCAGAAGAACAAGTAGTAGTAGAATTTGAATTGAAGGAGAAACCAGAAGAAGAAAGTGCATGTCTGTGAGAAGAAGAAGTAGAGTCAATACTGATGTTGTACTTCATCATCGTTGCTTCTAAAGTTGTCATCTTCTTGAAACATTTGGACTCATCATGACCATCTTTATCACAAAAGTTGCAATGCATGTTAGTATTCTTACTTTTATATTTTTCTCCTTTGTCACCAGTGGGATATGAAGTTGTCTGAGCAGGTTTGGGACCCTTATGTTGTTTGTTGTTGTAGTGAGGATGTTGCTTCTTGGGATACTTGGGTCTATCTTTCCACTAGGTAACTAAGGCTTTGTTGGAGGGACCTACAGTGTTGATCACTCCAAATTGTACAAGCTTATCTTCCTCTCGAATCAAAGAAGCACAAAAGGACTCAAGAGTGGGTTTTTCATAAGCTTCTTCCCCTAGAGCCTCTCCCATGGCATAAAATGTAGATACAAACATAGAATATGCACTACCTAGCTTAGAAAGAATAAGATAGATGCAACACTCTTCCTCCATATTTATCTTACATTCTTCACATAAAATTTTGAGTGTTTTAAACCTAGATAGATAGTCTCCAAGGAAACAAAAATCATTTGGACTCAAGGTTAGTATTTGATTTTCTAATTGTTGTGCTCGAATAATATTGAATTTACCAAACACATATTCAATCGTGTTCCAAGCTTCTTTGGGGTCATCAATATCTTGAAGGTGGTACCTTAAATCAAGAGAGATGGAAATTTTGATTAGTCCACGTGCTTTGTCATTCCTATTATCCCACTTGGCTTTCTTATCGGCATTAGTGGGTTCTTTTTCCTTTCCCAAGGTAATCCAATACAAGACTTTACTTCTTAATAAATCTTTCATATGAGATTTCCATTGGAAGTAGTTGTTGCTAGTAAGCAAGACAATACTTGTAGAAGCCATATTAAATATGCAGATAATGTGGATTTAAAAACTGAAACTGATGATCTTGATGGAAAGAGCTTGAAAAGTTATACGGTTTTTAAAAAATGGCACTGAAAACAGACTTCCGATGTTAGAGTTATGCCCTTTTTAAAAAAGGCACAATCGGTAACCAAATGACCACGTGATTGTGTAAGTTTCTTTATGAAGTGACCCACTTTTATAAAGAGAAGTGGGGATCAATTTTACAATGAAGTTACTTTATAACAGAAAAGATGCATGCAAAATAAATAACTTTAAAATAAAATATTAAAGCTACTTATAGTGATTCACTTTTATACTTGAAGTGAAATGCACTTTACAATTTTAGCATGAACTTTTCCAAAAAAATAACAAAAGAGAGACTTGAACTCAAGACCTCTTACTTAATAAGGCAACTTTTAACCAAATGATCTAGCAAAACATATTGTAATGTTCATAAGGAGGATTGGGGTTGTTGTTGTTTTTGTCCTTGGAAAGCACGCTAAAAAAAAAACTCTTTTCACATAAGAAAAAAATTTCGCTTCTCGATAACAAGAAGGGTTAAATCTCGGTTAGCTTACCTAGAAGATGCACCTTTTCCTATTTGTTTCTCATTTTACAAGATCGCACAGGGAACGAGGAAAAGAGAATACACATATCTAAAAGAGTAGAAACCCGAAAATAAATAAAACCAAAATACTACTCTGCAAAAAAATTTAAAAATGCCTATTCAAGCTTTATACCTCCGGATCTGACTGTAATGGTCGTATCTTGGGAAAACGAAAACCTTTTCGAGTGAAACAAAAAGTGTTCCTGACTGAAACAAGCAATCTAGACGCAATGGAATAGTCCTCTTAGCCCATAAATGTATGGAAATGACAAAAAAATGGAGATGAGGCAACTCAGCTTCACGATCTTGATCTACAACAGGAGCGGGTCTTCAAATAGGCTCTGATACCATGTTCGACAACACAGGTATTCCAACTGAGGAAGAAAAATTTCAATAACCACTCACATAACCAGATCAAATATCAACACAACGATGTTTTCACATGGTAAAACCCCTACGGGGAAACATCCACGACCCCAGCCAACGTGGCCACTTGGAGCAGTTTTATTAATGCAAAGAAAAAGATTACAAAGAGATTTTACAAGAGATTTTCTCACAATCAATCATCATCAAATGACCCTCCATTCTCTTTAAATAGAGATCATGAACCAATCAGGTGCTAAGCCACAGATCAATGGTCGTTAGGATCGATGAGAGTATGAACCATCGGATCACTCTATGTCAGGAACATATCGTGACCGTCGGATTTCCTAACTACAAATGCATACTAATGCATACTAAAGAAGCACACTAGAAAATAAACTTTTACCTAACGACACAATAGACCAAGTAGATCTTAACTAACTCCTAAGTGTCTAAATATCCTAACAAGGCTTACATCCTAAGCTCTGATACCATGAAAAAATAAGAAATAAAGAAGATAATACAGAGAATACAGGTTAGGAAAAGAATGTGTAGAGCGCATTCGCATTATTTGAAAGGATGAACGTTATAGGTGAGAAACATTACAACTAAATCAAGAAACAAAACAAGAAATCCTAATGACGGATACAACTAGCCAAAAAAACTCGCAGTGTACAGTCACATACCGTTGAGTTTACAATTATAATTAACACCCATGCATCTATGTAGAGAGACAAATGTCATCAAAGACAAGCGACAACCATAGCTAGAACCATCAACTGCTCGTTTTGATTCTGTCTTTCATTTTTTTGTTTGTCATCTTGTAAGATTCATATCAAATAACCATGGCCTTCGAGTTGCCTATGAATCCGTTCAACAATGACAAATAAAAAGAAGGGAAAGTGCTAGAGAATCCAGTTAGCCCAAAAATCTAGGCTCTCAGCACCTCGTTCTTGTCACTCTGCGTACACGTTGTGTTTGGATTTGACAAACCCGTAGCAAAAATCTCAGAATTCCTTAGCTACTTGAAATCTCTCGCCGATGCTCTCTCTTCGAGAAACCCTCTTATTTCTTGCATATTGGTGATTATTATAGACCTTTTTCTATTGCTATAACTCTGATAATTTTTTGCTCATTTTCTCTACAGACAGTGAATTTTGTGATAACAGGCATAATTTTCTATGGCATGCAACGCTACATACAAATTCGCTTATCAACTAGTATGCAGTCCAACACGTTCTTCGTATTCACTATTGTATTCATTCATATTGCTTCAATATCCTCTTTCAATTTTATGGCGAAAAAGAGACAAATTGGCCGTCATTCTACTCTTGGGGCGGGCGAGGTCCAAAATATCACCAGATAAATAGATTGTGGAAGCCCATTATCGGTCAAGCTTAGCTAGTATTCATTATGTATGGAAACTTTTGTTGAATTATTTTTGGGGTAATTAACATTTAGTCCATATCTTTGTGGTGATACCTTCCCTTTTACTTGGTTTAGCTTCCTTCATACTTAACGGAACTACCTTGCTAATAGTACCCTCCCATGTTTTATTTCTAACTTGTTTACCATACTTAAGGGAACTACCTTGCTGACAGTGGCCTCCTCATGAGAGATTTCCTTTCCTAATGAGTTTGTTATAAATTTGTTATATTGTTGATTAAAAAATTTTCTTATGAGAGATTTCCTCATTGGTTGAGAGATTTCATGAGTTGAGAGATTTCATGAGGTGAATTTGTTATGAGTTTGTCATAAATTTGTTATGATGTTGATAAAAATGTTTTCTATAAATATGTGCTTCACTAATTAATAGAATACATAAAAATACATATGTAGAATTGGTTTTTACACGCTGATTTGGTAATTTGGTATTAGTGTTAGGAGCTTTGGGTGCAACTCCCTAGGAGTGCCCAGGAGTGTGTAAGAATAGATTATTTGTCGTGTGAAGTGATTGCTAGATGAGTGTGTTGCTATGTGTTATTTTTTTCTGTATTGTATATTTTATTTCCAAGTCTCGAAGATCTCGGAGCTGTTAAGTGTCCCTTTGTTCACCATTTAGAGATTTGGAGGTTGAAATTATTCACAACGGGGTTATCCAAGGTCAAATGATGCCCATCAAGGTTATCCATTCCGATCTAGAGGATCGAATCCTTGATAAGAGCTAAAGCATGTTCAAGTATTTCTTACAAAGGTACAATTATTATGCCTAGCTATGAAGCCGTGCTTCTGGAGTCTGTAGAATGTTTTTTAATTATTTTGG
This sequence comes from Picea engelmannii, assembly GCA_009831015.1. NCBI lineage: Eukaryota > Viridiplantae > Streptophyta > Pinopsida > Pinales > Pinaceae > Picea > Picea engelmannii. The sequence continues at coordinate 849,276 of ML780668.1, read as the reverse complement.
ATTGCTTCCAATAATCGAAGGATAAGTTGTGAAGGCATGCTTCTGTATTTGGTGGAAAAAAAATCCCAAGAATCGTGAAATCTTAGTGTGTTTTGGTTATGAAGGAGTTTGGTTGTTTCCTCCAATGTGATTATATTGGTTGGATTCTACTTCAGTATATTATTCTTAATTATAGGGTATCCTATATACTTAAACATTTGGAAATTGGTCAAAGATGGGTTTGGAAATTGGTCAAATATGGGTTTGTTCTTAGGAAGCCAATGAAAATTTACTCATGATCATGCTCATGCTCGTCATGATTTAGAAGCAAAGAGAAAGGGTCGTCATTCTGACATGGTAAGTCCAAAGGTACTAAGGGAGTCTTTCTAGCAGTGACATGGTAAGTCCAAAGGTACTAAGGGAGTCTTTCTAGCTAGTGAAAGAGAACCATGGGAGATTTCAAAATAAGGGAGCAAGGATGTTTGAAATTGTGTTAAATATATTAATGTTATTTTTTCTTTCTAAATTTATATAATGAAAAACCAATCATAGAATATAGTAATAAATATATTAATGTTATTTTTTGTTTGTAAATTTATATAATGAAAACCCAATCATAGAACATGGTAACATAATTTAAGCTTTGTGTGCAGAAGCCCTGCCTTGCTAAAAGAACTTGGTTACTAGTTTGGTTATGTCTATAGTTTGTTACAGCTTGTGGTTCTTGGATGATGCAGTGACCTAAGAATAATATCTATTGAACGTAGTAACATAATTTAAGGTGTGTTTGCAGAAGCTCTCCCTTGCCACAAGAACATGGTCACTAGTTTGGTTATGTCTATAGTTTGTTTCAGCTTGTGGTTCTTGGATGATGCAGTGACCAAAGAATAACAACTATCGGTTATAGTTGTGATCCTTGTGTGTTTGTAACCATGCGTGAAATAGTTCACTTTGTAATATTGATCGTAGTGTACATTCAGTATCTAGAAAAATCTCTTATATATGGAGAATACAACGTCAGAAGATGTACTCCGACAAATGGGAGAACGTCAATAGAATGGTTCAGTATCTATACTGCTTTTCTGACAAAAATATCATGCTTTGTATTTGGAAAAGAAGCATATAGACTTGTTAGTCATTACATATACGTCATCTACAGTCAAACCCAATTCTATTTTCAATGGATGAAGTGGTAGCCCGAATGAATGGGTGAGAAAGAGTGTAGTATACAAGAATTCAGAAGTGGAGCAAGATGTTGATGAAGACCAGGAATTCAGAAGTGGAGAAAGATGTTGATGATCCTATTTATATGTGTGTGCTTTAGAGATTTCCTCATGAGTTCGTTATGTTGTTGAGGAAAACTTATTGTACAAATGTGATTGACTTATTAATAAAACACATATATATAATGTTTTTCTGCATGTTGGTTTGTTAAGTTACCTTTAGCTCCAAAATATTGTACCTAATTTATAATGTATTTTTTATTAAATGTATTAATAATATAAGAGATTTATTTGAGTATTTAACATGTATCAACAAAGTCTTAACCAATCTGAGGCTTATATGTAATTTTTCACTAAATGAATTAATAATATAAGAGATTTATTTGAATATTTAACATGTATCAAGAAAATATCATCAAGGTCTTAACCAATGTGAGGCTTATATGTGGTTAACTATTGTCAAATAAAATAGGACACAATTTGTATAGTTTCAAGTCAATGGTTATAGTTGACCTAATTTCTTGAAATTATATTGGTTTTTGAATTTCATACTCAACAACGACCTTTTTCTTAGACTGCAATATTTCCATTTCTTTCACGCTCAAGAAACTCTATAACCAATAGTTAACACAATTGCATAGTTTCACTTGTTGCATGGTTCATGTTTATGTGCAGGAGGGTGAATCCATGAAGTTGAGTAATATTTTTTTGCGAGCAAATGGATGTAGTATATTTTTCGACCCTCGATCGAGATCCTTCAAGGTGCTCAATTAAGGTATTGATTGTTTGATCAAGCACTTAAATAATCCCTCGAACGAGGGTTCTTAACGAATAGAACAAACCCTCGAATGAGGTATTTGTATGGGTTAAGAAAACCCTTAATCGAGTTGTGGAACTCAATCAAGAGTTAGGACCTTGCCTACGCTATAGATCTTTATTAAGCTCTATATCTTGATTGGGGCCCTTTTTGTTTATAAAAAAACCAAAGATGGACAGTGAGGCCCTTATTTCTATTTGCAATTGTGATGCATAGGAACCTAGACCAAGTTATTAGCTTGATCAAAATGTTTTTTTAAACCTACAAAGACTTCGATCAATAGTTTAACTAACCCTTTATCAAGGTATTTTTGAAAATTCTTGTTAATCATTTGATTAAGCTTTATAATAAACCTCGATTGAGCTAAATTGTTCTATCGAGTGTTTAAAATTCCGAAATCCATCCCCCTTGTTACATGATTTTCTACAATTGTAACTTCCAAGGGGTGAAACCCCTTCATCTCTTTCATCTTATGTGGTGGAATTGACGCCAGTGGATTTGTTAGTGAATCTTCTATCCAATAATGTATCATTTTCACACTTTTGATTTCATATTATATTTTTAAATTTATTTTCTTGTTAAACTTAAACTTAAATTTTTTCCCATAGAAATATAAAGGTGTTTGAGAAAAATAGATGGTATAAAACTATACAACTAAAAAATTCTAAAAAATATGTGGAATCCCCATGGATATTTCCTCTCCAAAATGGTATTTTTGGTTTTTTAATGTATGTAAACAATAGGAAATTACTATTCTAAATCAAAATTATTATTTGAGGGCGTTTGTTTGCAAATGACCTAATTATTAACTCTTTTTTTGTATTACGAGACTTAATTTTAAATACAATTGAGTAAATTTGAGAATGTTGATTTGGTTTTAACTAAAATTCATGTGATGCCTAGATGAATATTTTATGCAATGATATGATGAAAATAATGTTCATGATAAATTGATTGGATGAGTTTTACATGAGACTTGGATTGTTCTTACTACATATATTATTAATAGGTTTCCTAATGAGATAGGGAACTATAATGATCCATTGACGTGGAACTTCGTCGATGAGATTTGGGACTCTGGATTGAATCATGAAATACCATTTATCTGGTGAACATGTTTTGTATAATTGGTTTGAATGATGGAAAATATTGATGAAAAGGTTTAGTGAATGAAAGCACTGGGAACATTCTTTTTGATTCGACTCACTCATGGGTAAATTTTTTATATAAAGAGGTACCATTTACTATCATGAGAGGTGGAACAATGTCCCTGCTTCCACTTACTAACACTCCATGTTGAAAAGTGTAGGACACTTTTACTCAACATTTGCATGTTGTTGTGAGGGTAAGAAACATATTTAGTCACTTGTGAGGACCTATAGAGGGGTATGCAGTAACGTGTAAGTCTTATTCATCATCATCCATTAGTCTCTCTATAAGGAAAAAAAACAAGAGTTAATGATGTCGTCGTAGTTGCATCAATTTTCCATTGTTCAAGGTCAAATACTTAAAGGGCATGTACGCATGGCATGTAACAACCATAATGGATTTAAAACTAGACTAAATCTATATTTCATTCTGGCTACAATACTTAATAACAAAATCTAAGGCATCACATAGTATATCTATAACTGCTATAACTTGAAATTTCTTGTATTTAGTACAAAATAATAATTTCAAAATTTACCTCTTGAAGAAGAAGGTCGTCTTGCTAATTTTTTTTGCTAAAATTTTATTGTTGAAAGTGTTTGCCTAAATGCTTGCCTAAAACTATATATTTACCTCCCAACCAAATAGGAACAACCTCTCTGACTCCCTAGCTCCATGAGTCCTTGCAGTTCCCTGGGCCTCGAGCCCAAATTTCCCAGCAACAACAGTGCCCCTATAAAATTTCCCCAAAACAATGCTTCCTTCCAATTTCCTCCTCCTTCCCTTCCCATTCTTCCATAATTTCCCCCCCAAAGAAAAAAATCACCCTTCCAAGTCCTCTCCCCTCTTCCTTATCCCCCTCTCTCGAATCTATCCCCCTCATTCAATTCCCCAATTGCCTTGTCCCCTCATTAATTCCCCAACATGCTTATCCCCTCATTAATTCCCCCGCCTACCATAATATAATAAAATAGTAAAATATTCATTGTGTTTAATTTAATAATTAATTAAATTTAACTTAAAAACTATGATCAATAAAATCAATTGGGTTGTTGCATACACTCACCCTTCAAGAAACTTCGTCCTAAAGTTAGAGTAATTTACAATAAAAGGGTAATGATACATGATTCATACATCCATATCAAATAAACAACATCATCGATTTAAAACACTTATACATGCTAATGTACATGTGCAAGGTATGCATGTGTAGCTAGCACATACATGACTCACACATGTACTAATGACAATAAATATCACACCTAAAGTAATTATTGTGTGTGTCCAATCCAATCAACAAGACCATTCATTTCATAAAGGATAGTAAACCATTTAAAATGTTTGAAAAATACCTTAATTATAATAATTTAGCACAAGCAACATTCACTTAGATAATTGTAGTTTAGTTAAGAAAATATAAATATACATATACACATATTTTTTCAAAATGAGGAAATCAAGAAATTCTACTATAAGGAGAAAGCTCCACAACCTCTCAACTACTTATAGTCATCCTTACTCCCTAAACTACTTCCATATATCATCCCTATCCTTCCTCTGCTAGACTATCTTGGAGCGTCAACTATATTGACATAACTCTAGATACAACCCGTAAGTGGAAGTGTCAACTCTCTTGACCAAGCTTCCTCGATAGGAAATTGATAGTCATCATCACACATCCAGGGGAGTGTGAGATAACACTGTCCTCCCGTGACTCCAGGTTTCAGAGGATACATGGTCGAAAATGCCTCCACCCCTCCTAATAGAACTAGGGTCAACACCCTACCATGGACCATACAGTGGCACTGTGTTTCTCGGAATTTTGTCATCATATATTCAATTTCAGACAGCCTCACCACCTAGAAAACATGTACTTATCCACATATCATATCAATGCATTTGAACCAACATAATTTCACATACAAAGATTCATACCATATTGTTTCTCGGTTGATGTTCACGACATCAACCATTTTATTATCATTATCCTTTGGTTATTTCTTATCCCATTGATCTGTAGATTAGTTTATAACACAAACTCATACATATACATGCATTATCATCATGTAAATGCATTTAATCATATCCTCAATTTGGTATCTACGTACCAACAACTTTAAATGTCAAAATTTTCAAGTTAGAAATAGATTGCATAATATCCATCATAATTCAAATAACAATAAACATTCATAGAATTGACATTCACATAGGTCCATATGTCTTCAAATTTTGAGTGTATTATTAATAGTTTCACAGTTAATAGAAAATAAAATATGATTAGGCCTTAAGTAATTCTAGTTATCTAAGTCAAAAGGTGGCATTACATACACCCAACCTTCAGGGAAAATATTCCTGAGGTGGTCAAAAATAGTGAGGGATAATCTCTTTGTAAGGTCTCTTCATCCTCCTAAGTAGTGGATCCTGGGATATACTTGTCCCACTAGACCTTAACTTGGTCTACCAGATGATTCCTAAGCTATCTGACCCTACGGTCCAACACACGTAATGGTTCGACAACGAGGGTTCCCGCATCCGATACCTATAACTCCTTCCAATTCAATTTATGAGATTCATCAGCAACATAATGACGTAGAACAGATACATGAAAAACATTATAATTTTTATGCAAGTGGGGTGGCAATACAAGATGATAGGCAATGGGTCCAATTCTCTCTTGGATTTTTAATGGTCCTATAAATAGAGGTGACAACTTTGTCCCCTTCCTGAACCGAATGGTACTCTTATTAGGCCTGATACGAATGAAAACTTTATCTCCCACTTTATAACTTTGGTAAGTCCTATGTGCATCAACATAAATTTTATGTCTATCATGTGCTTCCTTTAGTTGTTTCCTAATTTGAATCACTTGTTCCTCCATCTCTTGAATCAAATCTGGCCCAACTGTCACTTGGTCTTCTAACCTTTCCCAACTCTATGGTGTCCTGCATGGCCTTCCATACAAAAATTCATAGGGTGGAATTTCAATGGAGCTATGAAAACTATTATTGTAAGTGAAATCTAACAAAGATAGGTAGTTCTCCCAATGGGTTTCATTATCCATAACATACATCCTAAGTATGTCTTCCATATCCTGATTTACTCTCTCAATTTTCCCATATGTTTCAGGATGATATGTTGTGATTAAGTTCAACTGAGTTCCCAACACTGACTGCAAACTTGTCCAAAACCTATACATGAATCGAGAGTCCCTATCTAAAATGATCTTCTTGGGTAACCCATGCAGAAAGATGACCTCACTTATAAACATGCATGCCACATCAGTGACATCATAAGTGTCTCTAACCAAAATAAAATGAGCACTCTTGGTCAACTTATCAACTATCACAAGAATGTCATTGTGTATGTTCCATGTGAGTGGAAATCCCACAACAAAATCCACAGAAATGACTTCCCACTTGGACATAGGAACATCATGTGGTTGTAGGAGACCTGTCATGTGGTGGTGGTCATCCTTCACTTGTTGACACTCTAGGTACTTGGCGATGAAATGGACTACATCATGCTTCATGCCTACCCATAAGAAAATCTTCTTCATGTATGCATACATTTTCTTCACACCAGAATGTGCACAACAAACTTCTCTATGGTATTCCTTGAGTATGATGCTTTGAATATCCCCACCCTCAGGGATGTACATCCTTCCTTGATATCTTAATAATCCATCTACTTCCAGGCTATATCCTTCATACTTTGGATCTAATTTCCTCCCACTCTGGAGGGTTGAAAAAACCTTTAAATACCAACTGTCTCCAAGGAGTTTCCCCAATACACACTCCCTTAAATTAACCTTTAAGGGCACTAAGGAGAAGACACGTGGTCTCCTACTCAGGGCGTCCAATACCACATTCTCCTTTCCCTTGATGTACGAAATTACAAAATCGTACTCACTCATAAACTCACTCCATCACCTCTACCTATAATTGAGATCCATTTGGGTGAATAGATGCTTTAAGCTTTCATGGTCTGTTTTGAGGTCAAAGCTTCACCCCACTAAATAATGTCTCCAAAGATTTAGAGCTAACATTACATTTGCCAACTCTAAATCACGAGTACTGTAAATCTCCTCATGTTGCTTCAACTTTCTTGACACATACACTATCACTCCCCCATCCTTCATTAGCGTGGCCCCAAATCCTTGCTTCAAGGCATCTATGTAGACCGTAAAGTCTTTTTCCATATCTGACACTCGTAGACTTGGTGCACTATTTAGTAACTTCTTAATCTCGATGAATGCAACATCGCGTTCCTCTGTCCATTCATACCTGACCCCCTTGCACTGCAGGGTGGTGATTGGTTTCCCTATCTTAGAAAACCCTTCCACAAACCTCCGATAATAACCAGCTAGCCCCATGAAGCTTCTCACCTCATGAGCATTTTTCAGCACTAGCCATTCCATAATGGCCTTCACCTTTTCTGGGTCCACGGAGATTTCTTCACCGGAAATGATATGACCTAAATAGTGAATCTCTTTCTGAAAGAAATAACACTTTGACAACTTTCCATACAATTTGTTCTCTCTAAGGCATGACAACACCACATGCAAGTCTTCCTCATGTTCTCCTCCGTTCCTTGAATAGATGAGGATATCATCCAGAAATATTTGTACACAATGGTCTAAGTACTTTCGTAATACACCATTAATGATGCTCAGGAATATTGTTGGCGCATTGGTCAAACCAAAAGGTACTACCATGAACTTGTAATTCCCAAAAAAACTTCGAAAAGAAGTTTTAGGAATATCACCTTCCTTAATCCTTAATTGGTGATACCCTGATCGTAGATCAATTTTTCAGAAAATTGTTGCTCCTTTCATATGATCAAAGAGATCATCTATCCATGGCATTGGGTACCTATTTTTCACTGTAGCACGGTTCAAGTCTCGGTAATATATACACATTCATAAGGAACCATCCTTATTCTTGACAAAAATTACCGGTGCACCCTAAGGTGAGACATTGGGCCTTATTATCCCTAATTCAAGTAGTTCCTTCAACTGCATCTGCAACTCACAAATTTCTAGCGCTTCCATCCTATACAGTGTCTTGGAAATTGGATTTGTATCGGGTTTTAGCTCAATGTTAAAATCAAGCTCCCTCTCAGGACATAATCCTGGAAACTCTTTCAGAAAAACATCCTTAAACTTCGACAATACTGGATACTGATCCATGAAGGTTCCTTTCCCTTCATTGACTACTTCCACTACATATAATCAACAACATTTCCTCATGAAATGTTTAACCTTCATGGTTGAGATAAATATTAGAGAGACCTTCCTCTCTATAGCGTGGATCTCTACTAACCTTCCTTCATCGTGAACACAAAGCGCTCTTTTCGTAAAATAATCTACCATAGCTCGATGGGATTCTAACCAGCCCATTCCAATGATTAGTTCATACATCCCTAGAGAAGTGAAGTACACCTTCAACCTAGTAGTACATACTCCCAGGTCTATTAGACAATTATCTACGCTAGGTCATGTCACTTGTTTTTCCCCAGAAACCATCTCGAATTGTTTAAGGTCATTGTACTCATAGGTTTCTAACCCAAACTTTTCTAATGCACAAGGTGAAATGAAACTATCTATAGCACTATAGTCAAATAAAATATTAACATTGACATTTTTAGCACCAGAAGTCGCCCCTGGATTGCAGCAGGGATGAGCCTGATACCCATCAGTTTTATGTCACAAAGAGTAATTAAGGGTGGTCGAATGGTCGCAGACCCCAAATAATATCACTCTAACTCAGAAAACTAGTCCAGAAATGCATAGGGAAGTGAGGGCCATAACTAAATTCAGTTAGTGGGTTGAGTTTAAAAGGCAATCAGAGGGAAGACTTAATGAGAAAATGAAAACAAGGTTTCTATGGGAATCCGACCTTCCAACAACTTGAAGAAGAAAAACTTAGGCTCGATGATGATTTCTAGCCCAACTTTCAGACACTGAAATGTGTCTATAAAAGACACAATTCCAACAGCACGATGATCAAACCTCCATCACCAAGAAACTGCTACGACTCTACTGGATCATCTAATTCCGAGTCATTTAGTGTAAGGGGGAATAAGGCAACATAGAAAACTAGTTAAAACCGGTGAAAACATTGCAGTGATCAAACCTACATCATCCTACAACATTACGACCCTCGAATGGATCCTCCAATTCTGAGTGTTTTAACACAGTGTTTACAAAGAGATGGAAAGAGGAAACTGACTTCTATTAATTTGAAAGTCTCAAATCAAAATACATAACCAGGCATAGCTCTGGTGTTAAAACATATTATGAAATGGGAGCTCTTCTCAACCAAAGACCCTTACAAAAATGATATAACTCCATACTTATACTCAAATTTCACTTCTGCAGCAGAGGCGTGCTTGAGTTAATGCATTGAAGGCATTATGTATGCATGCTTCCTAACAGACTATGCATGCAATCTTCCGTCAGACACAAGCTCTATCAGATGCAAGAGCACTTCAGAAGGGACCTGCAGATGAGTTGATTGGCTGACAGTCCTTTTCTGGGTTTTCCATTCATGGTGGAAACGATGTTCAACTTCCACCACCTACCTTAATAACTGCTTCATTGGGATCAGAGAAGGCCTGAGTCAAAACTGCACCCGGGAGACGTGGCAGCTTCTACATCCTTCCACCTAGAGCTGAGTTGGATGCCTGCAGAGATGGCTAGGCAGTGCACATGGATGAGGGTCTGGCGAGGTGATGACATGATGTGAAAACTATTGGTATGTGCAATGGCCATGTGGAGGAAACACAGAGGCTGGGAAGAAGTTGTGGAGTCGGCACAGTAGGAGATGGGGTGTAAGAGGACAGAGGTGATGTGGAACGATATGACACAGGTGGCGAGAGATGAAAGGGGAGATGCGACAGGTGGAAAGATGAATGGAGGACAGGTGTGAGGGAGAGAAAGCTATAGGGGAGTGGGAGATGTGACAGATAGAGGAGAGAGATGGAGTGGGCGAAAACTGACAGAGGGACAGAGGGGCCACATGTCGACCTGGGATAGGACCGGGGGCAACAAAAAGTGGTTTGAACTTCCCCACTTTTGGGACTGATGTGTGTCTTTGGCCGACATGTAGCGCCTTAAAAAACCACAATTTTTTTCCTCGATCCGCTTTACCTTTTTCAACGGTCGCACATTTTGAGGCCCCGATATGGCCATCAACCGTCGATCTGGAGCACACAAATCTCAGCCGCCCAAATGTACATGCCTCTTAGCACAACATGCCAAACAGTCACATCGACCTCAGCAGACTTAGGAGAAGTGCCATCTAGTGGGTTTTTGGCCCCTTTCTTTTCATTTTGTGACCTTGAGGTCAAATCCAAAGGAAAAAATCACCCATGCAAGAATATGTGATAACATTAGGCTCCCTGGGGGATAGAGTCCTCCCTGCAAGGCTCTAAGATCTCCTTCTACAGTTCCAGTCATCTTCTGTTGGGCTATCGATTTAAGATCAAAACACCATGTCGAGCGATATATGACAAAAAATAAAGTGAAAACAGACTTACAAGGGCTCCAAGGAGCTTATTTATGTAGAGACCTAAACTAATTAAACTTTACATGGTGCTAGGTGAAAGAAAAATTCCACCATAGCCAATCAAGTAACTTCTTAAATGGAAGCACTCTTAATCTATCAGTGATTGGTAATAGATGATGCAACCGTGACAGCAAAACGGTTACACCCTTCAGCTCCTCTAGTTCTTCTTCTTAGCTCTCCCAAGGGTCAGATTCATAATCATCATAAAAAGGACCCATGGAAAATCTCTTCTCTTCATCATGCTGCTCAATGTCTTCTATAGGCCTAAGATGATTGATTTCCTCATGATAATCTCCTTTGAGAAAGAGAGGATAAGACTCAGTTGTGTGCTCTTGGATATCCTGCATATCTAGCACAAAATCTGATTCATAGTCGTCATACATAGGCTAACTGCTCCTCTAGTCATCAATCTATGAAGTGGGTCTCTGCTACTCTTCATATGAATAATCGTCAAAGCATGAGACAATAGGAGAAGGATGCAGGGCCTCTACAGTCATGAGATCTTCAACATCATACTCGATAGAGCTGCCAAGAACATCCTCTTCAAGGGCTGGAAAATCCTCTGCATTTTCTTCAAAAAGGCAGCACTCATGTTCTGCCTTCAATAACTCTAAATCTACAGAAGGAGACTTTACCAACTCCATCAGTTCACTTAGAGCCTCTTCTTCTTCCTCATCCTCATCCATATAGATTTCCTCTGATGCAGATGAACAGGGATGAGAAATGATTGATTTCTTATCCAAGTCATCCGACTCATCCTCACAACCTATATAGGAAGCAACTATGTCTTGAAAACAATCATTTTATCCCTCACAACAGCTATGACAAATTAACTCAAAGGGATAAAACTTCTGACAATGAGCCTTGAAAGCTTCATGAAATTCTCCTAGTGAAGAGATGCTAGCATGGCGTAAAGAATGATACCACTCACGAGCATCCCCTGCTAATGAGAACATGAACATCTTCATTAATACATCCTCCTGATGTGTCTCCCATTAGTGCATAAGTTCATGAAACTCACTGATATGATGAGCAGGGTTGTCCTCTTTAAGATCTCTAAATATAGGCAAATAATCATTCCATTCATTTGGAGCAGGAACAACATTGGGAAAATTAGGAACAATAGAAAAATTAAAGGGAGCAAACCTCCGAACTAGGATTCTTTCCATTTCAAACCAGTGGAGTCACCAATCGATTCTTCAACCATGGACTCGTCAGGTGAAAGATATGCAGTAAGATTGTGTCTTGTCTTTGTTCACCATCAAAGACCAAATATGATAGTTGTGTTCTCCCAAGGACTACCATATGTAACCAGAAGAAACCACACTGAAACAATGGAGTCTCGACAATGGAGTCTCTAGGTGCACAGCTACAATATTTAATGTATTGAGTTTTGATGCACCTTCAGAATTAGTAATCTTTGTCGTTCAATCCTAGGGAAAATCTTCAACTTCGTCCCCGGCAACGGTGCCATAAATGTTAGCACCAGAAGTCACCCCTGTATTGCAGCATGGATGACCTGATACCCATCAGTTTTATGTCACAAAGTGTAATTAAGGGTGGGTGAGTGGTCGCAGTCCCCAAAGAATATCGCTTTAACTTAGAAAACTAGGCTAGAAATGCACAGGGAAGTGAGGGCCATAACTAACTTCAGTCAGTGGGTTGAGTTTAAAAGGAGAGCAGAGGGAAGACTTGATGAGAAAATGAAAACAAGGTTGTTATGGGCATCCGACCTTCCAACAGCTTGAAGAAGAAAAACTCAGACTCGATGATGATTTCTAGCCCAGGTTTTAGACACTGAAATGTGTCTATAAAATACATAGTTCCAACAACACGATGATCAAACCTCCATCACCGAGAAGATGCTACGACTCGACTAGATTCTCCAATTCTGAGCCATTCAGTATAAGGGGGAATAAGGCAACACAAAAAATTGGTTAAAACCGGTGAAAACATTGCAGTGATCAAACCTACATCATCCTACAACATTATGACCTTCAAATGGATCCTCCAATTCTGAGTGTTTTAACATAGTGTTTACAAACATATGGAAAGAGGAAACTGACTTCTATTAATTTGAAAGTCTCAAATCAAAATACATAACCAGGCACAGCTGTGGTGTTAAAACATATTACAAAATGGGAGCTTTGCTCAACCAAAGACCCTTACAAAAATGATAGAACTCCATACTTATACTCAAATTTTTCTTCTGCAACAGAGGTGTGCCCAAGTTAATGCATTGAAGGCATTACATCTGCATGCTTCCTGATAGACTGTGCATGCAGTCTTCTGTCAGAAGAAAGCTCTGCCATACGTAAGAGCGCTTCAAAATGGACCTGCAGATGATTTGACTGGCTGATAGTCCTTTTTTGGGCTTTCCATTTATGGTGGAAACGATGTTCAACCGCCACCACCTGCCTCAATAACTGCTTCATCGAAATCAGAGAAGGCTTGAGTCAAAACTTTACCCGAGAGACGTGGTAGCCTCTTCATTCTACCACCCGAAGCTGAGTTGGATGCTTGCATGGATGACTAGGAAATGGATGTGGACGGGGGTCTAATGGGCCGATGATGTGATGGCAGGCTACTCGGTTGTGCGATGGCCATGCAGAGGAAACACGGAGGCTGGGAAGAAGTTGTGGGGTCAACACGATGAGAGATGGGGTGTAAGAGGACGGAGGTGATGTGGAATGATATGACACAGGTGGTGAGAGATGAGAGGGGAGATGCGATAGGAGGAACGGTGAATGGAGGATAGGTGTGAGGGAGAGAAAGCTATAGGGGAGTGGGATATGTGACAGATATAAGAGAGAGATGGAGTGGGGGACAACTGCCGAAGGGACAGAGGGGCCACATGTTGACCTGGGATGGGACCGGGGGCCATGAAAATTGGTTTGAACTTCCCCACTTTTGGGCCTGATGTGTGTCTTTGGCCAACACATAGTGCCTTAAAAACCCATGGCTGTTTTCCCCGACCCTCTCTAACTTTTTTAACGGTCGCACATGTTGAGGCCCCGATATGGCCATTGACCATCGATCTAGAGAACGCAAATCTCAATCACCCATATCTACGTGCCTCTTAGCACAACATGCCAAACAGTCACATTGACCCTGACGAACTTAGGAGAAGCCCCATCTAGTTGGTTTTTGGCCCCTTTCTTTGCATTTTGTTGCCTTGAGGCCAAATCCAAAGGAAAAACTCACCCCTGCAAGAATATGTGGTAACAAACATGATTTATCATACCTGACAACTCCACCATAGTGGATCAATGCTCTGCCTGATGGTTATTAACCGTTGCATAAATCTGGTGGCTACTACTTGTTCTTCCCATCAAGGCCTTTCCTTCTCTATGCACAAAGCCTTAATGTGACTCCTGATAGCCATGCTGGTAATGGGGTCCTCCACACCCCCAAAAAGTAACACAAGATGGAACCTGCACACTGCCCTATGACGGTCTATGAAATGAGTTCCTTCCCCTGGAACCCCTACCCCGGCTTGTTTCTCCCTGAGAAGGTCATGGAACTTCCTACGTCATTGGCAATGAGTGGGATGTTTCACTCACTGCCATTGAAATACATGTTGTAGCTTCTCTAGGAGTGAATATATTGCCATAAGGAGGTGGCTTATAGCTTCCTCCCCCGTAGAAAGTCCTAGGGGCCTTCCCCATGAATCCTGGAAGTTTTGGAATTGTTGATATCATACCTCCATTTAATCTCATATGATTCTCCACATAATGATAATTTTCAACTAATTCAACTACTGACCATGGTTTCCACATCCGTACCATGGCCCTTATCTTAGGGTTTAACCCATACACAAAACACTCTGCTTGTTGTTGATCGGTATCCATGTAGAGACATATTTTACTAACTCCATGAACCTGATCTCGTACTCTTCCATGGTCATGTTTCCCTGAACTAGAGCATGAAATGATCATAGTTGTTGTTCCTCGTAGTAAGCAGGAAAATATTTCCTTTGTAACCTTTCCTAAAAAATCTCCCATGAGACGGTGTCTGGGGTAAGGTACAACTGCCTCTCCAGATTACCCCACAAGTTCAAGGCACTGTACCTCAACTGAAATATCGTTATCTTCACCTTTGATGTGGTAGCATAGTCTCTTAAGGTGAAACATCGTGTCATTCCTTCCAACCACGCCTCTACACGTTCACTTGTATGACCCCCAACAAACTCTCGGAGTTTGATCTTCTGTAGTTCTCTAGTGATGTCCCCTGGTGGAGGCCCTCCCTCTGAGTCCCTCGATGCTTCAAGGTTACCCACTACATATGGTTGGGATTCCACTTCAAAATCTGTTAACTGGTGTCCCTTTAATATCTCATTAATAGCCTCTAAGGAGCACAAAATTAGATCTAATTCAAGCAATGGTTGTGGTAGCACCGATGTTAGTGGTCCTTGTGATGATGCCCCTCGGCCTCGATTTCCCTGAGTCCTAAACATATTGAATAACTGAATATGCATCAAACCAAATGATTATTAGGGAAGAGTTTAAGGCATTCCACATTTTCTCAAACTTATACTTGCAAACATAGGGTACATTTTTTTTTTTACTTGTCTGTAAACAAACATTACTCCTATAAGGTAAGTGGCTTAGGTCAAGATTAAATAACCTAATCTTGGTATCTTCACCTAAGTAAACTACTAAATCTCGCGCCTCACTAGCTAGGATAGCACTGTGGGGTACTCACCAATTACCCTTAGCTATTTCCTTAACATGCATTATACCCCATCTTCTAACCCTTATATCCTTATATACCTTATAAATAATTAATCACTCACTTATTTAATAATGTTTTATAATTGATTAACTAAAAATTTATAAAAATATCCTTAATAACATTAATTAATAGAATGATTAATTAACATTACCATAAATTAATATAATTTTAATTAATCAACTTTACGTTAACACATTTAAAAAAAAAAAAATTATTAACCTTTATAAAAAAAAAGTATTAAGGCTCCCTTTTCAATTTATTGTATACATGTATCCTTTATATAATTAAAATGTATTCATAGACAAAATGGCCCGAGCTAGGGAGAAATCTGGAACCCTAGCCGCGCGCACAGGCAGCCTCGGCCCTCTCGGCGGCCAGGCTTAGCTTGGTCGACACCCCCATTTCCTGCTCCAGGTCGCTCGCTGACAGCAGTGCTCTCCTCAGATCTAGCTCAAGAGCGGCCTCCTGTTTTGAAGGTCTGAAGGCCGCAACCCCTTTTCGGCAGCCCTGGTGCATACAAAGCCGCGATTCAGCACCTCCAGAGTATTCCTGCGTGGCCTGAGCCTTTTTTTGAATTAGGCTTCACAAAAATCGCGACCTAGCACGCAGGGGCGTGAGGACGCGATCCAGCTCGATCTTTCTGCAACGTTTAGGGCATCCCCAGTCATGGACGCTGGTGTAGGCGCCATCCCTAACCCTCCTCCATTACCAGAACTGGAAGCATTCAGGAAGATGGTGGCTGCAGCCTCCAAGAGACCGTCGTCAGTAGTGCAGCAGAAATTCGTGAAGAAACTGGACAGTATTCCCAGTGTTGAATTTCCTTTGGAAGAAACTTGCAGAACAACAGTCAACTTAGCAGACAGGGGACTTATTGGGCAATTTACCAGACTCTGGCCCACTCCCAAATCCGTAGACGCATGGGTGCAGAGGAACTGGAATTCGCTCATAACAGAAGGAATAAAGAGCCACTTCGTAGGGAAAGGATTTTTTGTATTCGTCTTCGACAACCCTGAGGAAAAAAATCTCATCTTCAGAAATGGGTCGTACTTCATGGGGCCTCAGGGATTATACCTGAACAAATGGACACCAGACTTCGACCCATCCCATGATGTGCCCTCGGCCGTCCCAGTGTGGGTCCGTTTACCTCACCTCCCCTTACATTGTTGGAACCAAAAATCTTTGCATGCAATCGGGAACACGCTCGGAAGGTATATAGATCAAGCAGTAAGAAAAGATCAGTACTCATGCACACGGATCTGCGTGGAGGTTGATCTGGAAGTGGGATTACCAGAGGCAATTAATCTTATGGCCGCAGACTGGACGCACATTCAGGAGCTAGACTACGAGCAGCTGCCCTTAAAATGTCGGCACTGCCATGGCTACGGTCACTTCGCAAGGCACTGCAAGAAAAAGAATGCATAAGAAAGTGAAAATGAGAAAGCAAATCAGTGGACTGCAGTACAGAAAACAGGGACAGCAAAACCCAGATCCAAAGGAGCAACCAAGAACGGCAACTCCGGGCAAAAAGAGCCAGAGAAAATCGACGGGAGCTCTAATCCCCCGCCGCATGCAGAACCTCAAACAGAAAAGGTCAACAAAGACACAGAAGAACCAGAAATTATGGACAGCAGGACACATTCAAGCCCCCCTCCAAATGGGCAAGACACATGGGCACCTAGGCAAGCGGAAGGAACCTTGGAAGTAGTCCCCTCTCCAACATATGCTGACGTAGCCAGAAAGAAAGTAATAGATCCATCAAGCTCCTCGGAGGACAAGATCCTAGAAAGGCCAGCCAAAAGAGCAAGGAGAAAATCTCGTAAAGAAGCAAGGGAGGAAGAGGCAGAAAGACAAAAGACCCAAGGAAGCCAGCCCACCATAGAAATGTCAATCAGCAGAAACACAAGAATAAGGTCTCTAAAAGGAGGAGGCCCAATCACCCCCAATAGTAAGTAATGAAAATCGTCTCTTGGAACTGTAGAGGACTGGGGAACCCGACAAAAATAGAAGCGGTCAAGGACCTAATGAAAGTGGAACCAGCAGATATCCTCATGCTCCAAGAGACAAAAATCGAAGGGGAAGCCCTCCTAGAGATCAGCAAACACAAATGGCAGAAAAACACAGGGAAGGAAATTAGCGCAAGGGGTACTTCCGGAGGCATAGCAACACTGTGGAAGGTAGAGCAGTTCAGTCTCGTCAACTCCTACAACACGCAGCATTGGAGCTTTACAGAGCTCAAGCTCACAACAAGTAAGTTAACCATTGCACTTTTCAATTTATATGTTCCAACTTTGCATAATGAAAAGAAAGATTGCTGGAAAACTTTAAACGAATTTCTAGAGCAAAATTCCCCAAGCAATATAATCATTGTCGGAGACCTTAACCTAGTC
>ML780668.1:788065-806349 GCA_009831015.1 Picea engelmannii | reverse complement strand
TTATCAGGTACCCTTTGAACTACAACATCTTGAGAGACATCTCAACTGTCTTAAAATAGGTACAAATTCGCAATGACCAAGGCAAGTTAGAAACCATCTCAAATCTTAGACCCATAGTTATCTAATGACAGATCATTTGGGTAACAATGATGCAATCGAAACATAGTAGACACATATATACCCATATATTAAAAATTCCAATCAATTTGGCATTCAAGCCACAATATTGAATAATTTAGATAAAATATTCATATACATAAGAAATGTAAATTAAAAATTAAAAAGAGAACGAACCTGTTGATTCTAAATGGCAAATGCTTCCTCTAGTGATGGTCTCAACAAATCCACCATTGCAGCATCACTAAAGTCATAGAATATCTGTTTTAAAATATCTTTTTCAGGAATAAACCCCAATGGCCGAGATACAATAATAATAGGAATTCCAACACTGATATATGGTAGTGTTTCTTAGATAAACTGTCACGATGAACCCTGCAGTTGAATTGATAGGAATGTCAACACGGATATATGGAAGTGTTGCTCCAATAAACTGCTGTGATGAACCCTATCGTTGAACTCTATAGTTGAATCAATAGAAGTCGATGCAATCATGGTCCTTTCAGACTTCTCTAATCAGATCCATTAAAGATGCATCATCACCGGTTCTCTCCATTGGCACGTTATCTCAAGAGCATAAGCATTGTGGAAAAAAACTTGCATATTAAATTGGGCTACTACCAAATAATTGCCATTCCCATAACACAAGGGAGAAATACCTTCAAAAAAATTGTCGCTTATATTTATAAAATACAAGGGCGAAATAACTTCGAAAAATTCTCATTTCCAAAAACTAGGGCGAAATAACTTCGAAAAATTCTCATTTCCAAAAACAAGGGCGAAATAACTTTGAGAAATTCCAATTATTAGAAAATTAGGGCAAAGGAGAGGATCTAGTTCGAATTTCACGGGGCAAAAATAAATTGCTTTGCTCTCCTCTCACAAATAACAGTGGGCGAAGGGTTTTTGATATAAAAAATTTAAAATAAATTTGGGGCTATGCACACTCAAATCCTTTTATATCCTTCTATAGAAATAATTCGCCCAACCAAAATTTCATACCCTCTAATTTCGCCCATGAGCGAAATTTCGCCCCTAAAATCATCTATGCCCATTGGCTTTTTTTTTCCCAACATGGTGTTCAAAGGTTGGTACTTCTCCCTCAACATCATCATAATAAGTTGGCGGTTAAACTTCAGTATGATGTCCAAAGGATGGAGACATTCCCCCTAAGCTTCAGTTCATCTGCTGACTCTTTTTTTTCACTCTCTTAGCCTCCTGGTTACTAATAGGGATATGTTCACTAGAGAGGGAGGAAGAAAGAGGATCAACTGATATAGGTAGAGGAAGGGAAGGTTTAGGTACCGGATCTTATGGAAGACGAGACTTTGTTAGACTAAGTGACATGATGTCACCTAGTATTTTAGTGGTAGATGGGTTAGGCACTACCCGAGGATCAAGTTATTTAGAGGATCGTTGCACCGTAGCCATAATCATATTTAGCATGGAAACCTCATGTGGGGGATTAGGGGGAGGAAAGGGAAAAAATCCCATGAGTGAGTAATCCTTGAGGATACCTACCCCCATAATTTCATACTTAAGATCGAATTGTCCCATGAAAGACATATTATTCGTTGCAGAAATATTGAGATCTCATGTGCAATAATCAAGTTGGTCAACAATCACAATTTTCCCTTGTTGGGGAAATTGCAAAATGTGAAAGACACGACATTCAGCATTGAAATATTGCAAGAGTCCATAAGGTTGGAAACCATGTTTACAAATGCTTTAAGGGTGGTAGGAGACCGATTAAGTTCAGAAGAACCAATGGCTCTCCAGTAGGACAAAGACATGACACATGTGGAAGCTCCTTCATCCAAAATAGTGTGATGGATGTTCTCCCCATGAACCATAGTGTGAATTTTGAATTCCAGGTGCTGGGAGAGACTTATTTTAAAATAGTCCATATTAAACAAAATCATATTTGACGCCTCTGGATCCACAAATCCAATGGATGACAACAAGGTTCTATGTTGACTTGGACAGGTTTTTAGAACTTCAAGCGTTAACATACCACAAGGTGCTTGCATGAAATCTTCAACAATGTTGTAGTTTTGAGGAGTGCGGGCACTTGGATTAAATATTGATTTTCAAATTGTTCCCTTGGGAGGGTGCAACACTGAGTTAGCAATAGGCCTCTCGATATGAAGAGGGGCAGAGGATGGAGGAGGCGTGGAAGTGGAGGGATTATCAGTAGCACCTCCATTGGCATGATTTTCTAAAGGAGTGTCATAAGTCTTAGATTTGGTTGTTAGACTAAGCGTATCCTTACACATAAAAACCTGAGTGGCTACTTTGAGTTCTGTTCATAGAAACTTCAATATGTATTTCCTGCCATGGTTATCGCTCCCTTTGTAAAACGTGATTACAAATGATGTTATCGCACCTCTTGCAAATAACCTGCTGCCATGCATCAGACACGGTGATAACTGGAGTATCACTCTTATCACACCTCTTGGATGATTTATGAGTATCGACCCTCTACTCTGATTCTGTCATCCGTCTCTTCAACGAACAAACTCAGTTTGATCCAACGACCTTCTATTACCTATGTGCGTGGCCGAAAATCCTCTTTACATATCTTTCTCTTTTTCTCTCAAATCCTTCAACTCTAATCTCTGATACCACTTGTTGGGAAGCAAAAGAAAAATATAGCATACACAAGCAAGATTAAACACACATAAAATGGAGAACAACAATCACACAATTGACACAGTGATTTAAGTGGAAACCCAATGCAGGCAATGATATTCAGTATTCTTATTATTCAAGGGAGAATTACAATATCCAATCTTAGGAATACAACCATCCTCTCCCCACACACACTCTGCTCTCTACACAATATTGTGTCTTGCTCACACACTCTACACACATTGCACTCTCGCCTCTATGGGTATGCTCATATATATAACATCTATCACTCAGTTACACAAAGTGATCATAAATAAATCACATAGTTACATAAACAATTCACAAATCATTTATACCACAACGTTTCATTTTATTTCAATGAAAAATGAGCAACTTCATCTATTTATAGATTTAGATTTCAAGGGCTGCGATTTCCAAAAATATATTGGGAATGACGTTATATAAATTGAAGTTAGTTCTTAATAATTTTCAAAAATTAGGTTCCAATAATTTTATAATTTAGAATATCATCATGTTATGAATAATTATAAGATTAAATGCATTATAAGCTAACGAAGTAAAATAACTTAAACTGATTTTTATATAATTTAAGAAATTTACGTTCAGAAAATTTATAATATAGAATATCCTCATACTATTAATTACGCCGAAGGCATTTTTAAGGGGAGGTTCCCCGCCAATTTTTGTTGTCTTTCGAGGGCCTGTGGAAGCATGCCATGTGTCATGCATAGATTTTCCTATTTTCATCGTGTACTTGACCTCCCTCCACCTCCCTGCTGCACCACTTTCATTGCATCGCCCCACCGCCTTGTTGGACCACTTTCACTACACTGTCCTGTTGTACATCCTCCCTTATCCTTCCCCTTTTTCGATGCCCTTATCCTTGCATATTACATTCTAGCCAATCATCTTTTCACCATGCTCACCTCTATTTCTTGGTTTCAATGGATCTTTAACCGACCTACTACCAACTTCTGAGAATTGTTGGGCTTGCAGAAATCATGTCTACCCAAGAAGCCAAGGTGGATGCAAAAGATGGTGCAAAGGTCTATCATGGTAATTGGATTTGCAAGCCGAAGGCACTGTAGCTCTTTCGAGATGTTTGTCCATTCCTCAACTATGTAATTTTACAGATCATCCTGTTGTTCTAGTTTGGGCTCTCATCATATTTGAGAAAACAGACCCACCGTAAGCATCCTTGGACTTAGGGGTTTAGATTTTCCTTCCCAAAAGGGAAAGGATATAGAAAGAGGAATGTGTAAGAAAGAAATTTAAATGGCAATAATGGAATTTGAACTTACATCTGGAGTTTCTTGGTCGACTTCCACCTCTCCTCCTTTGGTGAGAAACTTGCTCAACGTCATTTCCGACTTGATCCATTCTGGTGTTGCAACAGTAATGCTCACAGAAGAACCGAGCTCTGTTCTCAGACTTTCATAGAAATTCATCACCACAACTTATGCAGGTATCTGTTATCTCCAGTACGCGTGTAGTGGGAGTAATAAGCAGATATCCATGTAGCTTCTTTGGAAATTGTCCATGTGCCATGTTTTCTCAGATCAATTTAGTTTATTTGGTAACTCAAAACAAATTTAAATCGTGTTGGTTGTATTCCTTTCCCATGAAAACCGTTTAGAGTTTTGTTTTTAAAGTTAGTAGAATTTGTTTAAGAACAATAACATATTGGTTAGAGAAATTGTTGAAGTCTAATTGAATTAAGGTACCTGAATTGCAGATAGCAACCATGAATTATAATGATGTTCCTCTTTAATTATGATTATTGAAATTTCTGGGCACGATTTCAACTTCAGACTTCAGAACAAGTCTTTCTTCATCATAATGTGAAGAAACTTTTCTTTTGGGTTTGATATTTTGAGCTATTAAGTTTGAAGTCCTTTGAAGCTCTACTGAGCTTTCTTTCGTGATGCATAACTGATCATTCCTTTTTCAGAGTGGACTGTTTTTGAGTGTTGTATGAACATGGGAATGTAACCGTTTTTCTTCTTGAATATTTTCGTGGTATATGTGGAAAACAAAACGTTGGTATATGTGGAAAACAAAACGATGGTTGTCAAGATTTTTATTTTTTTAAATTAATTACTTAACAAAAATGGACCCAGAAGTTTTAAATACCAAATCTATGGAAAACCAAAAAATTATAAAAAATACTAACTTTTGGATCGGGTAGATCAACAACACACTCCACAACTTTATCCAAGTTAACACCATCAAACCTTGTGGTATAGCTGTGTATCCACAGTAGAAGAAAGTAATTACTGGCCAGCAAGGCAACTTCAATATTTGCCTATCTGTCAAAATAGAACCTTGGCATTCCCAATATAAGATATAAATACATACTCGATAACAACAACAACCCCTCTTTTACGAACATCCTCAATAATTGGTCCAACCTGAGTTGCAAATACAGTGTGTTAACCAGCCTAAGGGAGCAAAGTCAACGGATAACTAATCTTTTTGATGAGCTGAGTGAGGGGGACATGATAAAATCTTAGCACACCAAACATATAAGAAAAATCGATACGAGGACCAGCCTTGAGATGATCAATTAGATGAGTAAGTCTTAGTGATTTTGCTTTTTTTCTACTCGATATAAGAATTTTAAAAGTTGAGGTGTTTTTTATACTACAAGAGATGGAAAAATGTAAAGGCACATTGCAATTTGAGAATTTCTAAGTAAAATTTAAATATTTATGTTAAAAAATACATAAATATGTTATATTAAATATTTCAATGAAATTTAATAAAATGAGATTGGTAATAATTATTTATGAATAGAATTTTACAAGTTTAGATGTTTTCTACAATACATTAGAAGTAAATGCAAACTGTAGTGGTTTCAACAGTGATGTATACATCATAAACAATCTTTGAATGTTGTGAGTCAAAAATCTATATATAAATATAAAAAATTGTTAAATATGTTGGGTGTTTATAGGGTTATAACAAGTTTATTCATTATAAATAAATATAAAATTTTACTCCTTTATTATAAAATATAATTTGTATGTAGTAGTTATTTGAAACATTTTGGTGGTTAAATACATCTCAATTTGAGAATTTGGAAGCAAAATTAAAATGTTTGCTCATGTGAAAAACAAATAAATATGTTATACTAAATATTTCAGTGAAACTTAGTAAAAAGTTTAAAAGTGTTTAGGTTAACAAAAATTTAGGTGGTGTAAAACTTAGTAATAGAATTTTAAAAGTTTAGGTGTTTTCTACAATACATGAGAGTTAAGTAAAGGCAAGTTGTAGTGGTTCCAACAATGGTAAACCAAGTAGATATACACAACATAAGAAATCTTTGAATGTTGTGAGTTATATATATATATATATATATATATATATATATATATATGTTGGGTGTTTATAGGATCATAAGAAGTTTATTTATTATGAATAAATATAATTTTTTACTCATTTATTATAACATCTCAATATGGGAATTTCTAAGTAAAATTATAATGCTTTCTCATGTAAAAAATAAATAAATATATTATACTAAATATTTCAGTAAAACTGAGTAAAAACTAATAGGATTGGTAATAGTTATCTACTAATAGAATTTTAAAAGTTTGTTTAGGTGCTTTCTACAATACACGAGAGTTACTTAAACGCAAGTTGTAGTGGTTCCAACAGTAGTAAACCAGGTAAATATACAAAACAAAAGAAATCTTTGAATGTTGTGAGTTATATATATATATATATATATATATAATATAATTTGTATGTAGTAGGTATTTCAAACATTTTGGCGGTGAAATACATAGCAATTTGGGAATTTCTGAATAAAATTTAAATGTTTGTTCATGTAAAAAACAACAAATAGGATTGGTAATAGTTATACATTTTTTTTTTTTTTAATTTTTATCAATAAATCTAATCAATTTAAATTAATTAATTAATTAATTTATATATATATATATATATATATATATATATATATATATAGTTTTCTAAATGTTTAGGTTTTTGCATTTTTTACATGGGATTTAAATATGGGTGAAATCACTCATCTCTGTTGTATAAATTGCATTTTTGAAAGCATCAACTCATTCATAGTCTTAAAAAATATTTAGGGTGCTCCAATTATATAGACTCAACCACTTAAATCTATAGTTCTAACAATTTGAATATAGAATGTTTAGACTATCCATATTAATTTTCTTAAGAAGTTTGTAAAGACAATAATTTTTTTTTTTAATATTGTTTTAAAATTTAATTAAACATTATAAATATTTTTTAATTTATTTATATTTCAAAATTTAATTAAATTTTACAAAATTAATTTAGCTAAAAAAAAAGTTACACCTAAAAAAAAATCCAATATAAAATAAAATAATAAATACAAATGGGCAAATCCATAAAAATCCAATATAAAAGAAAATAATAAATACAAATGGCAAATCCATAAAAGAAAATAATTATTCTCAATGTTTTTTGTTTATTTTTATTTTTTAAAAGTTGCTCATCCTTTGTCGAGGGTCTATGGAAGCATGTCATGTGTGAGGAAGATATTATCTTGTTTTGGTCTTATAATTGACCTCCCTCCACCCACCTACAAGCAAGTGGAAGATATGGTTGTTAGAAAAATATAATTAACTAAAACAAGAATGAAGTGGAAATTATGGTTGCTAGAAAAATATAATTAACTAAAACAACAATGAAATGAATAAAATTTGAGTCTAGCTCAAACTCTCCCCATTTAATCTCTTAATGATGAATAAAATTTGAGTCTAGCTCAAACTCTCCCCATTTAATCTCTTAATGATGGCATGTTGTGATTATATAAAACCTACTTCATATAATTGAAATTATGTTTCCACTTGAGTAAATAGAGGGTCACCATTATGCCTTGGGACACTTTCATGGGTTGTCCATTGATTCAAATGAGATCAATAGTCCATCATGCACAAGAGGATCATCAAGTCAACAATTTCCCATCACTGATGACGTTGACTTTGATCATTGTCCTTTTCCTAAGGTATATATATTCCATAATCTAGGCATGAATCTCATTTCAAACAAACTGACGCATGTGATTGATGGGGAGTGATTGTTTGTAAAGACAAGTATGATTAGGGTAGGGATGGTGTTAAATAAAAGGATTTTAGTTATCCATGAACCATCCAACACACTTCCCTTAACTTCAAACAATGTATCATCTTGATTCAATTAGGCGTTTCCTTTCCCATGCTTTTGGGATATGTTAGTAATTATAAGATTAAATACATTCTCAGTTGATGAAGAAGATACAATCTTAAGCTAATTGTCATATACTTTACAAAGTATAAGTTCCAATAATTTTATAATTTAGAATATTCCCAAGTCAATTAATTAATTTAAAATAGTCAATTACTTAATCTAAAATACATAGATTTTAAAGGAGTTGTCTAAATTGTTCTCTGTTTTTTATTCTTTTTATAAACAACATAAATCTGTTTGAAATCACAATTTCCTGTTGTTTAAATTACATTTTTGAATGCATAAATAAATTAAGGGTGTTGAAAAATCCTTGGAACACTCACATCACACAGAATTAACTACTCAAAATTGCTGATACAACAATTTTAGACCAGATTTTGTTGAAATATCCCAAATATCACCTTAAAAAGACAAAAAATTAGATTATACTAAGGCTATTTTAAATAAATAAAAGAAAACTGAAGTGCTAACGGTTATTGAATTGGGTACATGGTAACCAACTCGAAAAGAGAAACACGTGCATCTAAAGCCCCAATCATCTTCCGTCCGCTGACATACCTACCACTATCACAGTCGTATAATTCGTGGCTAATGAACACTGATAGGAAATGATGGGAGAGTGTGTATAGTTAACCCTAATGTGAAAATTTGAAAAAACTTATATCATCGATAAAGAGTTCTCTATGATAGCTTGAGTGCATGTACTCACCAATGAGATCACTAAAAACAATCTATACATAGTCAAAAGATGAATGCTAAAAGGCTTGCATCGTTTAAGAATACGACATGACAAGACATAAAAAAGAACAGCATGGTCGCATATTTTCATACTTAAATGAAAGCTCGGTGTGCTCCTAGTCATGTAGTGGCATACATCTTTTGTACCCTTTCAGAGAGATTTAATTATCATTGATAAACAAACCTAAAATCAATATAGGCCCTCCTTTAGACTCCGTGCTCCGTTATGTGCAAATCTTGGTTTCCAACCATTATATTCCCAGTGAATGTCATTATAGATTGAGCCTGGTCATCAATGGTTATTGAAACTATAATTAGGAATGGTCCTCGAAACTGTAATAATCCAATAACTCAACTAAAATCAAAGAGACTAAATTCAAATGCGATTTGGATAAAATAAAGCATGTCTTTTGCCTGATATGTTATAGACCTTCATCTTAGGTTTGTAGAAGATTGTTAGATGAGGAAGACATATATAGAGTTTTTCCATAGATCAATGCTCCTCTTAAATCAAATTTCTACCAGCATTTATAAGCCTCAACTTGCAACAGACAATCCCATAATCACGGATTTCTGATTAATACTTACTCATTGTGCCAACCTCTGAATTTTTGCAGTAACAAATTGCTTCCAATCACTACAGGTTGATGAGCCGTTATCTCGAGGTGAAAATATTACAAATTACATTGGTCCGGTAACAACTATGGCTCAGTTTGTGGGTGAGCTTCAATCACCCCTCTGAAATTTGCAGGTGGATTGGTCTGTGAAGTCGTAGGAACAAAAGCTCGGGTTCAAAAATTGAAGTATGAACAAACCCTAAGCAATTTAAAATTGAATTGGGATTCCTTTCAATAACAATCATTACGAAAACTAAAAAGATTTCCAACAAAATGACTCAGATGACAGAGTATGAAGGGATTTAATTCAGTTAGGCGCACTCCTCTGTACTACGACAGATAAAAAATGAAGAAATTTGTAAGCCATACAAGAATCTGTGATTCTTCTAGGTTATGGGCACACGTCATTCACAAGTAGCATCATTTCGTTACTTTATTTTGAATTATTAGAATGAGGTTGCAAAAAAACTAGAATGTAAATGAAGTTGATGAAATTAACAAATGAGATATACATGATTACATATCTCTATTAGATTACTGAATATATTATACAATACATTGGCTCATTATATAGAGCTTTATCAGATCTAACTTATTCTAATAATAGCAATAGAGGTTGAGCAAATATCTCAACCACACACTAAACTAGGAGATTTGGTTGGATAGAATCTTTCTTACAACCAACTATCTAACAACCTCCTTGACCTATTCTCTCAAGTTATCTAACTATAACTACCTGCTTAACAAGTCATTAACCCAATCATACAACAAGTATGAATTACATATTCTAACATATGAGAGAAATTCTATTAATGTGAATAAATACATGTGGAACAACTCAAAGATGATTGATTTTTTTTTTAAATGTCTACTGTTAAGAAAACTAAATCCAAAATGATTATATTTCTTTGTAGAATTGAGTGCTTTTATGTACATGTTTAAGGTTTCCCTTCTTTATGTTATTCTCTGGGTTATTCCGAATGGTTAAATCCATACGAATCCACTAAATTGAAAATATAGCATAATACTAAAGTTTTGGTTATATTTCGCTAAGAAAACATATAAATACAAAACATGTGATTAAAACAAAACCAAGCAATAAAATAAAATAACAAATAAAAATATTTTTAAAATATCATGTTAAGTTATTATTATAAACTTAATTCTTAAAACATAACAAGTTTACATAAGATATTACATAATTTAGTAAAATACATAAATTTATGGTAACTAGTTGAAATATTGAAGAAGACTTGCATTAAGCACTGAAGCTCTGACAAAACCTTTTGCAACTTCCCCAAAGCCCCCCAAAT
Source organism: Picea engelmannii (assembly GCA_009831015.1). Lineage (NCBI taxonomy): Eukaryota > Viridiplantae > Streptophyta > Pinopsida > Pinales > Pinaceae > Picea > Picea engelmannii. The sequence goes on along the minus strand of ML780668.1, from coordinate 795,686 downwards.
TGCAACGAGGTTATATAAATAAAACCACTAGAAAATGTTTGAAGATCAATCTCGCAATCTTATAGGATTGTCACCTCAAGATCACATTCAAATTCCAAAATTTCAATAATAATGCTCAAGATCTATTGTCACTATTACAATCGTTCAACAATAGCATGTAAGAAACCTTTGAGGTTTACCCACTCATTCAAAAATTATCTTAAATCTTAATATTCATTATTACAAGTGTCACCCATATGTACAAGTGCACATAAATTACCAATTAAAAATTAAAATAAATTATTTCCATCATTCACATTTTATATGTACAAGTGCACATAAATTACCAATTAAAAATTAAAATAAATTATTTCCATCATTCACATTTTCTTGACTATTTAAATTACTCCTATATCTTTCTTAATTTTTTTTCAATATTCTTCAATTATGTTTTCTAACTTCTTTCAATATTTCTCAATTTTTATTGTTTCCTAGATGTTTATTATCTTTTCTTAGATGTTTATTATCTTTTCTTGACTCTTAAATTTTCTCCCAAATATTTTTTAATTTTTCTTTTTACTACTTTATTTACTTAAGTCTAGACTATATTTTTTTTAGCTTAGTAAATCAATTTAAATTAGGATTCCTCTTCCTAACTTTTCTCAATGACTTAGTAGTTCTAATGAAATGAATGTTCTGTATTAATTAATTAGTTTAAATAAAAAACATGCATATCTTAATAACTTAAGTTTTCCTTTTTATTGTTTTTATCTTATTTTGATTTTACTAAAAAAATGATTACTCATGCAAAAAAATAATGAAACTTTTGTTTAATTTTTCCTTCTAAATGAATGACAATAATTATTAATTTCCCTTAATTAAAATGCTTAAGAATAGTTAGTTAGTTTGTTTTTTTTGTTTTTTTTTGTTTTTACTGGGGGAATCGGCAACTCGCGGTTCTCGTACTCGCGGTTCTCGTACTCGCGTGACACGGGGTCGATCCCCGTCGGCTACCACTATAACCCCAGGTGCAACCACCCAGCCCGCAAGAATGGCGCATGAGTAAATCCAGGTGAGAATCGAACATGAGACTTCATTTTACAAATTTCTTTCCATTTACAATGCACTTGTCAATCCGTCTACACCCATGTGGGCAAATGCTTAGGAATAGTTATCCTTGTATTATGTGTTTAAATTATTTTTCACTTTTACTTTCATTATAATTTTAGTAAGTATATCAAGAGTTCCATGTGCATCATGCCCTTTCGGACTTACTTGAATTACTCCAAGGGTGCAATGTAACAACTCAATAGATTTTATTGGTCATAGTTGTTAAGTTAAATTTAATTAATTATTAAATTAAATACAATGAATCTTTTACTATTTTATTATATTATGGTAGGTGGGGGAATTAATGAGGGGATAAGGTTGTTGGGGAATGAATGAGGGGATAAGGTAGTTGAGGAATTGAATGAGGGGGAGAAATTCAAGAGAGGGGGGTAAGGAAGAGGGGAGAGGACTTGGAAGGGGGATTTTTTTCTTTGGGGAGGAAATTCTATAAGAAGGGGAAGGGAAGGAGGAAATTGTAAGGAATGATTATTTTGGGAAACTTTTACAAGGGCACTGATGTTGCTGGGAACTTTGGGCTCAAGGACCAGGAAACCACAAGGATTATTGGAGCTAGGTAACCAAATAGGTTGTTCCTAGTTGGATGGGAGGTAAATATTCAGTTTTAGGAGAGCATTCAGGCAAGCAAATTTCAACAAGAAATCTCAGAAGGATGACCTTCTTCTTCAAGAGGTAAATTATGAAATTATTATTTTGTACTAAATTAAAGAAATTTCAAGTTATAACAGTTATAGATATACTATGTGATGTCTTAGATTTTGTTCTTAAATCTTGCAACCAAAATGAAATATATATTTACTCTAGTTTTAAAGCCATTATGGTTGTTACAAATGATATTAGAGCCAGGTTTCAAAACTGAAACCTACGGCCTACCCACATTAAGATAGAAATTTAGACATGATGTCCTAATAATGAGTCGAAATAACCCAGAAAACCTTGAAATAACCCTCAAAAACCCTGAATTTACCACTAAGAAACCTTGAAATAACTCTTATAAAGAATACCCCCCCCAAAAAACTATGAGAACGTGCATGACTTAGGCCAGTAGTAGTTCGACTTTTCTAAAAATTTAAAGATAATTCACTTGTTGGTATAGGCTTCAGTTGTTGCTTCCTTGACAAGTGGTAGTTAGTTCCCAATTTATTTACACTTGGAGTTGTCTTTCCTGCAATTCATTGTCTCTATGTCTTCAGATCTTCAATCTGTTCCTTTCCCTCCTCTTCCTGAATAGAAGCTCTCCACGAAAAAATTATGTTAACAATATATATGTTACCGAGGAGAAATATATTTTAGCACATAAGCCAACAAATGCTAGGGAGGTTGCTCCTAGTTAGTTGGGAGGTAAATATTCAGTTTCAGGAAAGAATTTAGGCAAGCACTTTGAACAAGCAACTTTCAAGAAGAAATTTCAGCACAACGACCTTCTTCTTCAAGAGGTAAATTTTGAAATTATTATTTGGTACTAAATTCAAGAAATTTCTAGTTATAATAGTTATAGATATACTATGTGATGTTTTAGATTTTTTTCTTAAATCTTGCAACCATAATGAAATATAGATTTACTCTAGTTTTAAAGCCATTATGGTTGTTACAAATGGTATCAGAGCCAGGTTTCAAAATTGAAACCCGGGGCCTACCCACCTTAAGACAAAACTTTAGACATGATGTCCTAAGAATGAGTAGAAATAACCCAGAAAACCCTGAAATAACCCTCAAAACCTTGAATTTACCACTAAGAAACCTTGAAATAACTCTTATAAAGAATACCCAAAAAAAAACTATGAGAATGTGCACGACTTAGGCCAGTACTAGTTCGATTTTTTTGTAAACTTAAAGATAATTCACTTGTTGGTATAGGCTTTAGTTGTTGTTGCCTTAACAAGTGGGAGTTAGTTGTCAGATTATTTACACTTGAAGTTGTCTTTCCTGCAATTCATTGTCTCTGTGTCTTTAGATCTTAAATTTGTTTCTTTCCCTCCTCTTCCTAAATAGAATCTCTCCACAAAAAAATTATGTTAACAATATATATGTTACCGAGGAGAAATATATATTAGCACATAAGCTAACAAATGCTGGAGAGGCTGTTCCTATTTTGGTGGGAGGTAAATATTCAGTTTCAGGCAAGCATCTAGGCAATCACTTTCAACAAGCAACTTTTAGCAAGAAATTTCAACATGACGACTTTCCTCTTCAAGAGGTAAATTATGAAATTGTTATTTTGTACTAAATTCAAGAAATTTCCAGTTATAGATATGCTATGTGATGTCTTAGATTTTGTTCTTAAATCTTGCAACTATAATGAAATATAGATTTACTCTAGTTTAAATCCAATATGGTTGTTACAAATGGTATCAGAGCCAGGTTTTCAAAACTAAAACCCAGGGCCTACCCACCTTAAGACATAAATTTAGACATGATGTCCTAAAAATGAGTAGAAATAACCTAGAAAACCCTGAAATAACCCTCAAAAACCCTGAATGTACCACTAAGAAACCTTGAAATAACTCTTATAAATAATACCCCGCCCCCCTCCCCCCCAAAAAAAAAACAATGAGAATGTGCACGACATAAGCGAGGACTAGTTCGACTTTTATGAAAAATTAAAGATAATCCACTTGTTGGTATATGCTTTAGTTGTTGTTTCCTTGACAAGTGGGAGTTAGTTTTCATTTTATTTACACTTGAAGTTGTCTTTCCTACAATTCATTGTCTCTGTGTCTGCAGATCTTCAATCTGTTTCTTGTCCTCCTCTTCCTGAATAAAATCTCTCCACAAAAAAAATCATGTTAACAATATATATGTTACCAAGGAGAAATATATTTTAGCACATAAGTCAATAAATGCAGCTAGAACACACCAACTCCTTCCATATTTTATAAAGAAAAAATTATTAAAAGAAAAAAAAAATATGAATACCTTCTATGTCTTGGTCTTTTGTAAACATGCTTCAAGGGAATGTAATTGTTGGGCCTATAACTGTGCTTCGCCCAATGGAGTCGACTTTGTTGATTTTCCGCTCCTCGCAGCCATTTCAATTTTTTTCCTTTGCTGAGACTTCTTCTGTTTCTTTCAATTGCCCATCCTTGCATCCCATTTTCATTGCTCGTAGTTCCTTTACAAATTTATCATTTTGTTTCCTTAGTAGATACCCTTGCTCATTCACTTGAACATTACAGTCTTCATCAAGATACATTTTATCAGCATCATTATCCAAAACTTGGGGATCATTATCTCTCATAGGATTACGTGCTAGACATAGGGAGTCTTTTTCACAAATTACCTCTAGAATCATAGACAACTTAGCAGGTTTCCAGAGAACAAAAGTTTCAGATTTGTTTTCTGTGACATTATAGGAAGGATGTTCGGCCTTATCAATTGGTGTAAGCTCAGAGTCCATATTTATGTCAGTCATAATTTCTCTATTGACATGCTCATGGACTGTAGATCTAGTTGGGACCATGAAAGAATCATCCACTAAACATTTCCCACAACATTTTTTCTCTGTACAATTGGTAACTGTTCTCAGTAATTGTGTGCTCAACATCAATCCTTGCACCCCATTATGAATATGTATGCACTAATTCCATTTCAGTATGTTGTTTAGAAACAATAAATGATCCATCTGTTGTTTTCCTCCTATGCAAAGCTTATCTAAAACCCTCAACAAATACTTTATTACCACAATGTCTAAGTTACTGGTCTCATGCTTGACATAAAAATGATGTTCATATAAGCCATCAATGTAAACTATAAAAATTATTGTATTGACCATACCTTAAAAGGAACAATTTCGCTCTTTGGGTTTGAACCATTCATCATCTTGTTGGCTATAAAAGTCCAAGCCAAACCAAGGGAGGAGTCATGAGGGGAAGTTCTCAACATGTTAATACCGAAGCGCATAAAAATCCACCAAGCACTGAGAGCTAAGGTAGCAGGTAGACATCACACACATAACAAGCCAAGGAGACACCCACAGGTTGCATAATGTGAAAAACACGTCTATGAGCACAAGTCATAACCAAGACCAAGCACCCAAGCCATGAGGAAGACATCTCACGAAGGGGCAGTGCACTACCCGTGTCCGCCACCAACGCTAAACCATGAGGAGAAGAGCCCACAAAGTGCAGGTCCATGTGCTAAGAATCGTTGACCTAGTTGGGTCGCCCACCCATGGCGGCCATGCCCTCCCCAACGAACCAGTAAGACCACTGTAGAGAAAACCCGATAGCAAAGAAAATACCCCTTCTGGTGCAGAGAAATAAACCATCTAACTATCATTTGCAGAGGGAGAAATGGCAATGGATGAGTGAAATTGAGGGCTGAGAGTGGGGAGGGTAGGGTTTGGTTAGATATTTTATTTGTGTTTTATTTTTTAATTGTGAAAATTCATGGTGGAGCCACGTGTGCCTCATGCAAGGACCCATGTGCCTATCCATAAGTTTTTTTTTTTTATTATTTTCTTTTGTTATTTTTTATTTTATTTTATTTTATGTAAATACATATCTAAATTTAAAAATTGAATTCGTACTTTTTTTAAAATTTAATTTAAAATTTATTTATTTATTTAATAAATGTTCTTTTTTGTTATTAATAGGTGTTTAAAAATATAAATTAGGATGAATACATTTTAATTATATAAAGGATACATGTATACAATAAATTGAAAAGGGGGCATTAATACTTTTTTTTTTTTTTATAAAGGTTAATAATTGTTTTTTTTTTTTAAATGTGTTAATGTAAAGTTGATTAATTAAAATTATATTAATTTATGGTAATGTTAATTAATCATTCAATTAATTAATGTTATTAAGGATATTTTGATAAATTTTTAGTTAATCAATTATAAAACATTATTAAATAAGTGAGTGATTAATTATTTATAAGGTATATAAGGATATAAGGGTTAGAAGATGGGGTATAATGCATGTTAAGGAAATAGCTAAGGGTAATTGGTGAGTACCCCACAATGCTATCCTAGCTAGCGATGCACGAGATTTAGTATTTTACTTAGGCGAAGATACCAAGATTAGGTTCTTTAATCTTGACCTAAGCCACTTACCTTATAGGAGTAATGTTTGTTTACAGACAAGTAAAAACAAAAAATGTACCCTATGTTTGCAAGTATAAGTTTGAGAAAATGTAGAATGCCTTAAACTCTTCCCTAATAATCATTTGGTTTGATGCATATTCAGTTATTCAATATGTTTAGGACTTAGGGAAATTGAGGCCGAGGGGCATCGTCGCAAGGACCACTAACGTCGACGCTACCACAACCATTGCCTGAATTAGCTCTAATTTTGCACTCCTTAGAGGCTATTAATGAGATATTAAAGGGACACCAGTCAACAGATTTCGAAGTGGAACCCCAACCATATGGAGTGGGTAATCTTGAAGCGTCGAGGGACTCAGAGGGAGGGCCTCCACTAGGGGACATCACTAGAGAACTACAGAAGATCAAACTCCCAGAGTTTGTTGGGGGTCATGCAAGTGAACGTGCAGAGGCATGGTTGGAAGGAATGCCAGGATGTTTCACCTTAAGAGACTATGCTACCACATCGAAGGCGAAGATAACGATATTTCAATTAAGGTACAATGCCTTGAACTGGTGGGGTAATCTGGAGAGGGAGTTGTACCTTACCCTAGACACCGTCTCATGGGATATTTTTTAGGAAAGGTTCCAGAGAAAATATTTTCCTGCTTACTACAAGGAATAACAACTATGAGCATTTCATGCTCTAGTTCAGGGAAACATGACTGTGGAAGAGTACGAGATCAGGTTCATGGATTTATTAAAATATGTCTCTACATGGATACCGATCAATGACAAGCAGAGTGTTTTGTGTATGGGTTAAACCCTAAGATAAGGTCCATGGTACGGATGTGGAAACCATGGTCAGTAGCTGAAGTAGTTGAAAATTATCGTTACATGGAGAATCATATGAGCTTAAACGGAGGTATGATATCAACCATTCCAAAACTTCCAGGATTCATGGGGAAGGCCCCTAAGACTTTCTACAGGGGAGGAAGCTATAAGCCACCTCCGTATGGCAATAGATTTGCTCCTAGAGAAGTTACAATAGGTATTTCAATGGCAGTGAGTGAAACATCCCACTCATCTCCAATGACGCAGGAAGTTCCATGACCTTCTCAGAGAGCAACAAGCAGGGGTAGGGGTTCCAGGGGAAGTAACTCATTTCATAGACCGTCATAGGGTAGTGTGCAGGTTACATCTTGTGTTACTTGTTGGGTGTGTGGAGGACCCCATTACCAGCGTGGCTGTCAAGAGTCACAAGAAGGATTTGCGCATAGAGAAGGAAATGCCTCGATGGGAAGAGCGAGTAGTAGATGTTAGAAAAATAGGACCGCAGAGAAATAAAATAAAACAAATGCAGAAACAAAACACAGAAGACACACAATACAAGAGAGACACAGATTTACGTGGTTCACCCAGTGTGGGCTACGTCCACTAGAGAAATTTCCAGGTCCTTCCTTTATTATTATCCAACAAATGAAG
>ML780668.1:756230-783670 GCA_009831015.1 Picea engelmannii | reverse complement strand
AAACAAAACACAGAAGACACACAATACAAGAGAGACACAGATTTACGTGGTTCACCCAGTGTGGGCTACGTCCACCAGAGAAATTGCCAGGTCCTTCCTTTATTATTATCCAACAAATGAAGGGATACAACCTACAACAAAAATCACTGTAACTTCCTCTTCTTTCTCTCACAGTCTCCTCTCTCAGAATACAATATTCACCATCCACCATAGCCGCGATACATTTCCCTCATAAAAGAGGGTTGCTTTCTAGGGAAAAAAACCCTAACATAATCTCTACTATTAGATCTGCGACCTTATAATGAACGATCCAGATTTACAATGAAATTACAATATACTTTTACAAGGAAATTTTTTCTTCGGGGGCTTCGCCCCCGAACCCCCATTGGGGCCCCGCTTGCCCCCAGACCCCGCAGCTGGGGGAATAGCCCCCCTAGACCCTGCAAAGGGGGTACCCCCCCCTGCACTCCCCCATGTGGAAGAGTGTACATACTTCTGGGGTGTAAATACTTCATGGGGTATAAACACGACTGAAAGCAAGGATCTTTGAATTAGGAAGATAATGAGGCTTCACAACCAACAGTAGCCACCAGATTAATGCAACGGTTAATAATTGCCAGACAGAGCATCTATCCATTGTGGTGGAGTCGTTAGGTACGCTAAATCATGTTTGTTACCACATATTCTTGCAGGGGTGAGTTTTTCCTTTGGATTTGGCCTCAAGGCGACAAAATGCAAAGAAAGGGGCCAAAAACCAACTAGATGGCACTTCTCCTAAGTCTGTTGAGGTCGATGTGACTGTTTGGCATGTTGTGCTAAGAGGCACATAGATATGGGTGACTGATATTTGCATGCTCTAGATCGACGGTCGATGGCCATATCGGGGCCTCAACATGTGTGGCCGTTAAAAAGGGTAATGTGGGTCAGGGAAAACAACCGCGGGTTTTTAAGGCACTATGTGTCGGCCAAATACACACATTAGGCCTAAAAACAGGGAAGTTCAAACCACTTTTCGCGGCCCCCAGTCCTATCCCAGGTTGACATGTGGCCCCTCTATCCCTCCAACAGTTTTCCCCCACTCCATCTCTCTCCTCTATCCGTCACATCTCCCACTCCCATATAGCTTTCTCTCCCTCACACCTATCCTCCATTCACCGTTCCTCCTGTCGCATCTCCCCTCTCATCTCTCACCACCTGTGTCATATCGTTCCACATCACCTCCATCCTCTTACACCCCATCTCCCATCGTGTTGACCCCACAGCTTCTTCCTAACCTTTGTGTTTCCTCTTCATGGCCATCTCACAACCCAGTAGCCTTCCCATCACAGCATCGCCCTGCTAGACCCCCGTCCACGTCCGCTGCCTAGTCATCCCTGCAAGTGTGCAACTCAGCTCTGGGTGGCAGGATGCAGAGGCCGCCACATCTCTCAGGTGCAATTTTGATTCAAGCCTTCTCTGATCCCGATGAAGCAGTTATTGAGGCAGGTGGTGGCGGTTGAACATCGTTTCCACCATAAATGGAAAGCCCAAAAAAGGACTATCATCCAGTCAACTCATCTACAGGTCCGTTATGAAGCGCTCTTGTGTCCGACAGAGCTTTCTTATGATAGAAGACTGCATGCACAGTCTATCAGGAAGCATGCAGACGTAATTCCTTCAATGCATTAACTCGAGCATGCCTCTACTATAGAAGCAAAATTTGAGTATAAGTATGGAGTTCTGTCATTTTTGTAAGGGTATTTGGTTGAGCAGATCTCCCATTTTGTAATATGTTTTAACACCAAAGCTGTGCCTGGTTATGTATTTTGATTTGAGACTTTCAAATTAATAGAAGTCAGTTTCCTCTTTCCATCTCTTTGTAAACACTGTGTTAAAACAATCAGAATTGGAGGATCCAGTCGAAGGTCATAATGTTGTAGGATGATGTAGGTTTGATCACTCCAATGTTTTCACTGGTTTTAACCAGTTTTTTGTGTTGCCTTATTGCCCCTTTTACTGAATGGATCAGAATTGGAGAATCTAGTTGATTCGTAGCAGCTGCTCGGTGATGGAGGTTTGATCATCGTGTTGTTGGAACTATGTATTTTATAGACACATTTCAATGTCTAAAACCTAGGCTAGAAATCATCATCGAGCCTGAGTTTTTCTTCTTCAAGCTGTTGGAAGGTCAGATGCCCATAACAACCTTGTTTACATTTTCTCATCAAGTCTTCCCTCTGCTCACCTTTTAAACTCAACCCACTAATTGAAGTTAGTTATGGCCCTCACTTCCCTGTGCATTTCTAGCTTAGTTTTCTAAGTTAAAGAAATATTCTTTGGGGATTGCAAATACTTGACCGCCCTTAATTACTCTTTGTGACATAAAACTGATGGGTATCAGGCTCATCCCTGATGGAATCCAGGGGTGACTTCTGGTGCTAACATTTATGGCACCGTTGTCGGGGACGAAGTTGAAGATTTTACCTGGGATTGAACAACAAAGCTTACTGATTCTGAAGGTGCATCAGAACTCAATACATTAAATATTGCAGTTGTGCACCTAGCGACTCCACTGTGGCGAATCCACTGTCTCAATTCCACTGTTTCAGTGTGGTTGCTTCTGGTTACATCTGGTAGTCCTTGGGAGAACACAACTATCATATATGGTCTTTGATGGTGAACAAAGACCAGACACACTCTTACTACATATCTTTCACCTGGCGACTCCATGGTTGAAGAATCGATTGGTGACTCCACTAGTTCGAAATCAAAAGAATCCTGGCTCAGAGGTTTGCTCCCTTTAATTTTTCTGTTGTTCCTAATTTTACCAATGTTGTTCCTGCTCCAAATGAATGGAATGATTATTTGCCTATATTTAGAGAGATTAAAGAGGACAACCCTGTTCATCATATCAGTGAGTTTAATGAACTTATGCACTAATGGGAGATACATCAGGAGGATGTATTAATGAATATGTTCATATTCTCGTTAGCAGGGGATGCTCGTGAGTGGTATCATTCTTTACCCCATGCTAGCATTTCTTCACTGGGATAATTTCATGAAGTTTTCAACGCTCATTGTCAGAAGTTTTATCCCTCTGAGTTAATTTGTCATAGCTATTGTGAGGGATACAATAACTGTTTTAAAGATAGAGCTGCTTCCTACGCAGGCTGTGAGGATGAGTCGGATGACTTGGATCATAAATCAGTCCTTTCTCATCCCTGTTCATCTGCATCAGAGGAAAGTTGTATGGATGAGGATGAGGAAGAAGAAGAGGCTCTAAGTGAACCGATGGAGATGGTAAAGTCTCTTTCTGCAGATTTAGAGGACTTGAAGGCAGAACATGAGTGCTTCCTTTTTGAAGAAAATGCAGAGGATTTTCCATCCCTTGAAGAGGACGTTCTTGGAAACTCTATCGAGTATGATGTTGAACATCTCATGACTATATAGGCCCTGCATCCTGCTCCTGTTGTCTCATGTTTTGATGATTATTCATATGAAGAGCAGCAGAGCCCCACATCACAGATTGATGACCAGAGGAGCAACCAGCCTGTGTATGAAAACTATGAATCAGATTCTGTGCTGGATATGGAGGATATCCAAGAGAACACAACAGAGCCTTATCCTCTCTTTCTCAAAGGAGATTATCATGAGGAAATCAGTCATGCTAGGCCTGCAGAAGACACTGAGCATCATGATGAAGAGAAAATATTTCCCACAGGTCCTTTTTATGATGATTATGAATCCGACCCTTGGGAGAGCCAAGAAGAAGAACCAGAGGAGCTGAAGGGTGTAATCGTTCTGCTGTCATGGTTGCATAATCTATTAACAATCACTGATAGATTAAGAGTGCTTCCATTTATGAAGTTACTTGATTGGCTATGGTGGAAATTTTCCTTCACCTAGCACCATGTAAAGTTTAATTAGTTTAGGTATCTACATAAATAAGCTCCTTGGAGCCCTTGTAAGTTTGTTTTCACTTTATTTTTCGGCATATATTTCTCGACAGGGTGTTTTGAGCTTGAATCCATACCCCAACAAAAGGCGACTAGAACTGCAGAAGGAGATCTTAGACCCTTGCAGGGAGGACTCTATCCCCCATGGAACCTAATGTTATCACATATTCTTGTGGGGGTGAGTTTTTCCTTTGGATTTGGCCTCAAGGCGACAAAATGCAAAGAAAGGGGCCAAAAACCCACTAGATGGCACTTCTCCTAAGTCCGTCGGGGTCGATGTGACTATTTGGAACATTGTGCTAAGAGGCATGTATATTTAGGCAGCTGAGATTTGCATGCTCCAGATCGACGGTCAATGGCCATATTGGGGCCTCAAAATGTGCAGCCGTTAAAAAAGGTAGAGTGTGCTGGGGAAAACAGCCGCGGTTTTTTAAGGCGCTATGTGTCGGCCAAAGACACACATTGGGCCCAAAAGCGGGGAAGTTCAAACCACTTTTTGCGACCCCCGGTCCTATCCCAGGTTGACATGTGGCCCCTCTATCCCTCCGACAGTTTTCCCCCACTCCATCTCTCTCCTCTATCCGTCACATCTCCCGCTCCCCTATAGCTTTCTATCCCTCACACCTGTCCTCCATTCATTGTTCTGCCTGTCGCATCTCCCCTTTCATCTCTCGCCACCTGTGTCATATCGTTCCAGATCACCTCCATCCTCTTACACCCCATCTCCCATTGTGTCGACCCCACAGCTTCTTCCCAGCCTCTTTGTTTCCTTCGGATGGCCATCACACAACGCAATAGCCTACCCATCATGCCATCACCCTGCCAGACCCTCGTCCACGTCCGTTGCCTAGCCATCCCTACAGGCGTCCAACTAAGCTCCAGGTGGCAGGATGCAGAGGCCGCCACGTCTCCCGGGTGTAGTTTTGACTCAGGCCTTCTCTGATCTCAACGAAGCAGTTATTAAGGTAGGTGGTGGCAGTTGAACATCGTTTCCACCATGAATGGAAAGCCCAGAAAAGGACTGTCAGCCAGTTAACTCATCTGCAGGTTCGTTTTGAAGCGCTCTTGCGTCTAACAGAAGATTGCATGCACATTCTATCAGGAATCATGAAGACATAATGCCTTCAATGCATTAACTCGAGCAGGCATCTGCCGCAGAAGAGAAATTTGAGTATAAGTATGGAGTTCTGTCATTTTTGTAAGGGTCTTTGGTTGAGAAGAGCTCCCATTTTGTAATATGTTTTAACACCAGAGCTATGCCTGGTTATGTATTTTGATTTGAGACTTTCAGATTAATAGAAGTCAGTTTCCTCTTTCCATATCTTTGTAAACACTGTGTTAAAACACTCATAATTGGAGGATCCAGTCGAGGGTCGTAATGCTGTAGGATGATGTAGGTTTGATCACTGCAATGTTTTCACCAGTTTTAACCAGTTTTCTGTGTTTCCTTATTCCCCCTTACACCGAATGACTCAGAATTGGAGGATCCAGTAGAGTCGCAACAATTGCTCGGTGATGGAGGTTTGATCATCACGTTGTTGGAACTGTGTCTTTTATAGACACATTTCAGTGTCTGAAACCTGGGCTAGAAATCATCATCGAGCCTGATTTTTTCTTCTTCAAGTTGTTGGAAGGTCGGATTCCCATAATAGCCTTGTTTTCATTTTCTCATCAAGTCTTCCCTCTGATTGCCTTTTAAACTCAACCCACTAACTAAATTTACTTATGGCCCTCACTTCCCTGTGCGTTTATGGCCTAGTTTTCTAAGTTAAAGTGATATTCTTTGGGGTTTGCGACCATTCGACCACCCTTAATTACTCTTTGTGACATAAAATTGATGGGTATCAGGCTCATCCCTACTGCAATCCAGGGGTGACGTCTGGTGCTAAAAATGTCACTGTTAATATTTTATTTGACTCTGGTGCTATAGATAGTTTCATTTCACCTTGTGCATTAGAAAAGTGTGGGTTGGAAACCTATGAGCACGATGACTTTAAACAATTCGAGATGGCTTTGGGGGAAAAACAAGTGATAGGACCTAGTGTAGATAATTGTCTAGTAGACCTGGGAGTATGTACTACTAGGTTGAAGGTGTAATTCACTTCTCTAGGGACGTATGTCCTAATCATTGGAATGGGCTGGTTAGAATCCCATCGAGCTATGGTAGATTATTTTGCGAAAAGGGTGCTTTGTGTTGACGATGAAGGAAGGTTAGTAGAGATCCACGCTGTAGAGAGGAAGGTGTCTCTAATATTTATCTCAACCATGAAGGTTAAATGTTTCATGAGGAAAGGTTGTCGATTATATGTAGTGGAAGTAGTCAATGAAGGGAAAGGAACCTTCATGGATCAGTATCCAGTATTGTCGGAGTTTAAGGATGTTTTTTTGAAAGAATTTCCAGGGTTATGTCCTGAGAGGGAGATTGATTTTAACATTGAGCTAAAACATGATACAGAGCCAATTTCCAAGACACTGTATAGGATGGAGACGCCATAAATTTGTGAGTTGCAGATGTAGTTGAAGGAACTACTTGAATTAGGGATAATAAGGCCCAGTGTCTCACCTTAGGGTGCACCGGTAATTTTTGTCAAGAATAAGGATGGTTCCTTATGACTATGTATATATTACCGAGACTTGAACCATGCTACAGTGAAAAATAGGTACCCAATGCCATGGATAGATGATCTCTTTGATCATATGAAAGGAGCAACAATTTTCTCAAAAATTTATCTATGATCAGGGTATCACCAATTAAGGATTAAGGAAGGTGATATTCCTAAAACTGCCTTTCGAAGTTTGTTTGGGAATTACGAGTTCATGGTAGTACCTTTTGGTTTGACCAATGTGCCAACAATATTCCCGAGCCTCATTAATGGTGTATTACGAAAGTACTTATACCACTTTGTACAAATTTTTCTGGATGATACCCTCATCTATTCAAGGAATGAAGGAGAACATGAGGAAGACTTGCGTGTGGTGTTGTCATGCCTTAGACAGAAAAAATTGTATGGAAAGTTGTCAAAGTGTTATTTCTTTCAGAAAGAGATTCACTATTTAGATCATATCATTTCCGGTGAAGAAATCTTTGTGGACCCAGAAAAGGTGAAGGCCATTATGGAATGGCCAATGCCGAAAAATGCTCATGAGGTGAGAAGCTTCATGGGGCTAGCTGGTTATTATCGGAGGTTTGTGGAAGGGTTCTCTAAGATAGGGAAACCCATCACCACCCTGTAGCGCAAGGGGGTCAGGTATGAATGGACAGAGGAACGCGATGTTGCATTCATCGAGATTAAGAGGTTACTAACTAGTGCACCAAGTCTACAAGTGCTAGATATGGAAAAATACTTTACAATCTGCATAGATGCCTTGAAGCAAGGATTTAGGGCCGTGCTAATGCAGGATGGGGGAGTGATAGTGTATGCGTCAAGAAAGTTGAAGCAACATGAGGAGATTTACAATACTCGTGATTTAGAGTTGGCAACTGTAATGTTAGCTCTAAATATTTGGAGACATTATTTATTGGGGTGAAGCTTTGACCTTAAAACAGACCATGAAATATTAAAGCATCTCTTCACCCAAATGGATCTCAATTACAGGTAGAGATGATGGAGTGAGTTTATGAGTGAGTACGATTTTGTAATTTCGTACATCAAGGGAAAGGAGAATGTGGTATTGGATGCCCTAAGCAGGAGACCACGTGTCTTCTCCTTAATTCCCTTAAAGGTTAATTTGAGGGAACATGTGTTGGGGAGACTCCTTGGAGACAATTGGTATTTAAAGGTTATTTCAACCCTCCAGAGTGGGAGGAAATTAGATCCAAAGTATGAAGGATATAGCCTGGAAGTAGATGGATTATTAAGATATCAAGGAAGGATGTACATCCCCGAGGGTGGGGATATTCAAAGCATCATACTCAAGGAATACCATAGAGAACTTTGTTGTGCACATTCTAGTGTGAAGAAAATGTACGTAGACATGAAAAAGATTTTCTTATGGGTAGGCATGAAGCATGATGTAGTCCATTTCATCGCCAAGTGCCTAGAGTGTCAACAAGTGAAGGCTGACCACCACCACATGACAGGTCTCCTACAATCGCATGATGTTCCTATGTCCAAGTGGGAAGTCATTTCTATGGATTTTGTTGTGGGTTTTCCACTCACATCGCACATACACAATGACATTCTTGTGATAGTTGATAAGTTGACCAAGAGTGCTCATTTTATTTCGGTTAGAGACACTTATGATGTCACTGATGTGGCATGCATGTTTATAAGTGAGGTCATCTTTTTGCATGGGTTACCCAAAAAGATCATTTTAGATAGGGACTCTCGATTCATGTATAGGTTTTGGACAAGTTTGCTGTCATCGTTGGGCACTCAGTTGAACTTAATCACAACATATCATCCTGAAACATATGGGAAAATTGAGAGATTAAATCATGTTATGGAAGACATGCTTAGGATGTATGTTATAAAGTCGGATATAAAGTTTTCGTTCGTATCAGGCCTAATAAGAGTACCATTCGGTTCGGGAAGGGGACAAATTTGTCGCTTCTATTTATAGGACTGTTAAAAATCCAAGAGAGAATTGGACCCGTTGCCTATCGTCTTGTACTGCCACCCTACTTGCATAAAAATTATAATGTTTTTCATGTATATGTTCTACGTCATTATGTTGCTGACGAATCTCATAAATTTAATTGGAAGGAATTACAGGTATCAGATGCAGGAACCCTCGTTGTCGAACCATTACGTGTGTTGGACTGTAGGGTTCGATAACTCAGGAATCGTCTGGTAGACCAAGTTAAGGTCTAGTGGGACAAGTATAGCCCAGGATCCGCTACTTGGGAGGATGAAGAGACCTTATGAAGAGATCATCCCTCACTATTTTTGACCACCTCGGGAATATTTTCCCCGAAGGTTGGGTGTATGTAATGCCACCTTTTGACTTAGATAACTAGAATTACTTAAGGCCTAATCATATTTTATTTTCTATTAACTATGAAACTATTAATGATACACTCAAAATTTCAAGACATATGGACCTATGTGAATGTCAATTCTATGAATGTTTATTGTTATTTGAATTATGATGGATATTATGCAATCTATTTCTAACTTGAAAATTTTGACATTTAAAGTTGTTGGTATGTAGATACCAAATTGAGGATATGATTAAATGCATTTACATGATGATAATGCATGTATATGTATGAGTTTGTGTTATAAACTAATCTACATATCAATGGGATAAGAAATAACCAAAGGATAATGATAATAAAATGGTTGATGTCGTGAACATCAACTGAGAAACAATATGGTATGAATATTTGTATGTGAAATTATGTTGGTTCAAATGCATTGATATGATATGTGGATAAGTGTAGGTTTTCTAGGTGGTGAGACTGTCTGAAATTGAATATATGATGACAATATTCCCAGAAACACAGTGCCACTATATGGTCCATGGTAGGGTGTTGATCCTAGTTCTATTAGGAGGGGTGGAGGCATTTTCGACCGTGTATCCTCTGAAACCTGGAGTCATGGGAGGACAGTGTTAGCTCATGCTCCCCTAGACGTGTGATGATGACTGTCAGTTTCCTGTCGGGGAAGCTTGATCAAGAGAGTTGACACTTCCACTTACGGGTTCTATCTGGAGTTGTGTCAATATAGTTGATGCTCCAAGATAGTCCAACAGAGGAAGGATAGGGATGATAGATGGAAGTATTTTAGGGAGTAAGGATGACTATAAGTAGTTGAGAGTGTGTGGAGCTTTCTCCTTATAGTAGAATTTATTGATTTCCTCCTTTTGAAAAAATATGTGTATATGTATATTTATATTTTCTTAACTGAACTACAATTATCTAAGTGAATGTTGCTTGTGCTAAATTATTATAATTAAGGTATTTTGTGAACATTTTAAATGGTTTAATATCATTTATGAAATGAATGGTCTTGTTGATTGGATTGGATGCACACGATAATTACTTTAGGTGTGATATTTATTGTCATTAGTACATGTGTGAGTCATGTATGTGATAGCTACACATGCATACCTTGCACATGTATACTAGCATGTATAAGTGTTTTAAATCGATGATGTTGTTTATTTGATATGGATGTATGAATGATGTATCATTACCCTTTTATTGTAAATTACTCTAACTTCAGGATGAAGTTTCTTGAAGGGTGAGTGTATGTAACAACCCAATTGATTTTACTGATCATAGTTTTTAAGTTAAATTTAATTAATTATTAAATTAAACACAATGATTATTTTACTATTTTATTATATTATGGTAGGTGGGGGAATTAATGAGGGGATAAGCATGTTGGGTAATTAATGAGGTGATAAGGCAGTTGGGGAATTGAATGAGGGGGATGGATTCGAGAGAGGGGGATAAGGAAGAGGGGAGAGGACTTGGATGGGTGATTTTTTTCTTTGGGGGGGAAATTATGGAAGAAGGGGGAGGGAAGGGGGAGGAAATTGGAAGGAAGCATTGTTTTGGGGAACTTTTACAGGGGCACTATTGTTGCTGGGAAATTTGGGCTTGGGGCCCAGGGAACTGCAAGGACTCATGGAGATAGGGAGTCGAAGAGGTTGTTCCTAGTTGGTTGGGAGGTAAATATCTAGTTTCAGGCAAGCATTCAGGCAAACACTTTCAACAAGAAACTTTTAGCAAAAAAAATTAGTAGGACGACCTTCTTCTTCAAGAGGTAAATTCTGAAATTATTATTTTGTACTAAATACAAAAAATTTCAAGTTATAGCAGTTATAGATATACTATGTGATTCCTTCGATTTTGTTCTTAAATATTGTAGCCAGAATGAACTATAAATTTACTCTAGTTTTAAATCCATTATGGTTGTCACATGCCACGTGTACATGCCCTTTAAGTAATTGACCTTGAACAATGGAAAATTGATGCAACTACGATGACATCATTAACTCTTTCTTTTTTCCTTATAGAGAGACTACTGGATGATGGTGAATAAGACTTACACATTACTGCATACCCCTCTATTGGTCCTCACAAGTGACTGAATATGTTTCTTACCCTCACAACAACGTGCAAATGATGAGTAAAAGTGTCCTACACTTTTCAACGTGGAGTGTTAGTAAGTGGAAGCAGGGACGTTGTTCCACCTCTCTTGATAGTAAATGGTACCTCTTTATATAAACTTTTTACCCATGAGTGAGTCGAATCAAAAAGCATGTTCCCAGTTCTTTCATTCACTAAACCTTTTCATCAATATTTTCCATAATTCAAATCAATTATACAAAACATGTTCACTAGATAAATGGTATTTCATGATTCAATCCAGAGTCCCAAATCTCATCAACGAAGTTCCACATCAATGCATCATTATAGTTCCCTATCACATTAGGAAACCTATTAATAATATATGTAGTAAGAACAATCTAAATCTCATGTAAAACTCATCCAATCAATTTATCATGAACATTATTTTCATCATATCATTAAAAATCATCCAATCAATTTATCATGAACATTATTTTCATCATATCATTGCATAAAATATTCATCTAGGCATCACATGAATTTTATTTAAAACCAAATCAACATTCTCAAATTTACTCAATTGTATTTAAAATTAAGTCTCATAATACAAAAAAGAGTCAATAATTGTGTCATTTGCAAACAAATGCCCTCAAATAATAATTTTGATTTAGAATAGTAATTTCCTATTGTTTACATACATTAAAAAACCAAAAATACCATTTTGGAGAGGAAATATCCATGGGGATTCCACATTTTTTATAATTTTTTAGTTGTATAGTTTTATACCATCTGTTTTTCTCAAACACCTTTAGATTTCTATGGGAAAAAATTTAATTTTAAGTTTAACAAGAAAATAAATTTAAAAATATAATATGAAATCAAAAGTGTGAAAACGATACATTATTGGATAGAAGATTCACTAACAAATCCACTGGCGTCAATTACACCACATAAGATGAAAGAGATGAAGGGGTTTCACCCCCTGGAAGTTACAATTGTAGAAAATCATGTAGCAAGGGGGATGGATTTCAGAATTTTAAACACTCGATAGAACAATTTAGCTCAATCGAGGTTTATTATAAAGCTTAATCAAATTCTTAACAAGAATTTTCAAAAATACATTGATAAAGGGTTAGTTAAACTATTGATCGAAGTCTTTGTAGGTTTATAAAAAAATCTCGAACAAGCTAATAACTTGGTCTAGGTTCCTATGCATCACAATTCCAAATAGAAATAAGGGCCTCACTGTCCATCTTTGGTTTTTTTATAAACAAAAAGGGCCCCAATCAAGATATAGAGCTTAATAAAGATCTATAGCATAAGCAAGGTCCTAACTCTTGATTGAGCTCCACAACTCGATTAAGGGTTTTCTTAACCCATGCAAATACCTTGTTCGAGGGTTTGTTCTGTTCGTTAAGAACCCTCGTTTGAGGGATTATTTAAGCGCCTGATCAAGCAATCGATACCTTAATTGAGCACCTTGAAGGATCTTGATCGAGGGTTGAAAAATATACTACTTCGCCCACTTTCTCGCCAAAGACTATTACCCGACTTCATGGATTCACCCTCCTGCACATAAACATGAACTATGCAACAAGTGAAACTATGCAATTGTGTTAACTATTGGTTATAGAGTTTCTTGAGCATGCAAGAAATGGAAATATTGCAGTCTAAGAAAAAGGTCATTGTTGAGTATGAAATTCAAAAACCAATATAATTTCAAGAAATTAGGTCAACTATAACCATTGACTTGAAACTATACAAATTGTGTCCTATTTTATTTGACAATAGTTAACCACATATAAGCCTCACATTGGTTAATACCTTGATGATATTTTCTTGATACATATTAAATATTCAAATAAATCTCTTATATTATTAATTCATTTGGTAAAAAAATACATATAAGCCTTAGATTGGTTAAGACCTTGTTGATACATGTTAAATACTCAAATAAATCTCTTATATTATTAATACATTTAGTAAAAATACATTATAAATTAGGTACACTATTTTGGAGCTAAAAGTAACTTAACAAACCAACATGCAAAAAAACATTATATATATGTGTTTTATTAATAAGTCAAGCACATTTGTACAATAAGTTTTCCTCAACAACATAACAAACTCATGAGGAAATCTCTAAAGCACACACGTATAAATAAGATCATCAACATCTTGCTCCACTTCTGAATTCCTGGTCTTCATCAACATCTTGCTCCACTTCTAAATTCCTGGTCTTCATCAACATCTTGCTCCACTTCTGAATTCTTGTAGACTACACTCTTTCTCAGCCATTCATTCGGGCTACCACTTCATCCATTGAAAATAGAATTGGGTTTGACCGTAGATGATGTATCTGTAATGACTAACAAGTCTATATGCTTCTTTTCCAAATACAAAGCATGATATTTTTGTTAGAAAAGAAGTATAGATACTGAACCATTCTATTGACATGATCCCATTTGTTGGAGTACATCTTCTGACGTTGTATTCGCCATATATAATAGATTTTTCTAGATACTGAATGTACACAACGATCAATATTACAAAGTGAACTATTTCACGCACGGTTACAAACACACAAGGATCACAACTTTAACTAATAGTTGTTATTCTTAGGTCACTGCATCATCCAAGAACCACAAGCTGCAACAAACTATAGACATAACCAAACTAGTGACCATGTTCTTGTGGCAAGGGAGAGCTTCTGCACACACACCTTAAATTATGTTACTATGTTCAATAGCTATTATTCTTAGGTCACTGCATCATCCAAGAACCACAAGCTGTAACAAACTATAGACATAACCAAACTAGTAACCATGTTCTTTTAGCAAGGCAGGGCTTTTGCACATAGAGCTTAAATTATGTTACTATGTTCTATGATTGGTTTTTCATTATATAAATTTACAAACAAAAAAAAAACATTAATATATTTATTACTATGTTCTATGATTGGTTTTTCATTATATAAATTTAGAAAGAAAAAATAACATTAATATATTTAACACAAATTCAAACATCCTTGCTCCCTTATTTTGAAATCTCCCATAGCTCTCTTTCACTAGCTAGAAAGACTCCCTTAGTACCTTTGGACTTACCATGTCACTGCTAGAAAGACTCACTTAGTACCTTTGGACTTACCATGTCAGAATGACAACCCTTTCTCTTTGCTTCTAAAGCATGATGAGCATGAGCATGATCATGAGTAAATTTTCATTGGCTTCCTAAGAACAAACCCATATTTGACCAATTTCCAAATGTTTAAGTATATAGGATACCCTATAATTAAGAATAATATACTGAAGTAGAATCCAACCAGTATAATCACATTGGAGGAAACAACCAAACTCCTTCATAACCAGAACACACTAAGATTTCACGATTCTTGGGTTTTTTTTCCACCAAATACAGAAGCATGCCTTCACAACCCTATCCTTCGATTATTGGAAGTAGTCCAAAATAATTAGAAAACATTCTACAGACTCCAGAAGCACGCCTTCGTAGCTAGGAATAATAATTGTACCTTTGTAAGAAATATTTGAACATGCTTTAGCTCTTGTCAAGGATTCGATCCTCTAGATCAGAATGGATAACCTCGATGGGCATAATTTGACCTTGGATAACCTTGTTGTGAACAATTTCAACCTCCAAATATCTAAATGGTGAAGAAAGGCACACTTAGCAGCTTCGAGAGCTCCGAGACTTGGAAATAAAATATACAATACAGAAAAAATAACACATAGCAACACACTCATCTAGCAATCACTTCACACGACAAATAATCTATTCTTACACACTCCTGGGCACTCCTAGGGAGTTTCACCCAGAGCTCCTAACACTAATACCAAATTACCAAATCAACATGTAAAAACCAATTCTACATATGTATTTTTATGTATTTTATTAATTAGTATTGTACATATGTATTTTATTAATTAGTGAAGAACATATTTATAGAAAAAGTTTTCAGCAACATCATAACAAATTTATGACAAACTCATAACAAATTCACCTCATGAAATCTCTCAACCAATGAGGAAATCTCTCATAAGAAAAAGTTTTAATCAACAACATAACAAATTTATAACAAACTCATTAGGAAAGGAAATCTCTCATGAGGAGGGTACTGTTAGCAAGGTAGTTCCCTTAAGTATGGTAAACAAGTTAGAAATAAAACATGGGAGGGTACTATCAGCAAGGTAGTTTCCTTAAGCATGAAGGAAGCTAAACCAAGTAAAAGGGAAGGTATCACCTCAAAGATATGGACTAAATGTTAATTACCCAAAAAATCATGCAACAAAAGTTTCCATACATAATGAATACTAGCTAAGCTTGACCGATAATGGCCTTCCATAATCTATTTATATGGTGATAGTTTGGACCCTGCCTGCCCCAAGAGTAGGATGATGGCCAATTTGTCTCTTTTTCGCCATAAAATTGAAAGAAGATATTGAAGCAATATGAATGAATACAATAGTGAATACGAAAAACGTGTTGGACTGCATCCCAGTTGATAAGCGAATATGTACGTAGCGTTGCATGCCATAGAAAATTATGCCTATTATCACAAAATTCACTGTCTATAGAGAAAATGAGTGAAAAATGATCAGAGTTATAGAAACAACAAAAGGTCTATAATAATCACCATTATGCAAGAAATAAGTGCATTTCTCGAAGAGAGAGCATTGGCGAGAGATTTCAAGTAGTGAAGGAATTCTGAGATTTTTGCTATGGGTTTATCAAATCCAAACACAACGTGTACGCAAAGTGACAAGAATGAGGTGTTGAGAGCCTAGATTTTCAGGCTGACTGATTGCTCTAGCACTTTCCCTTCTATTTCTTTGTCACTGTTGAACAGATTCATAGGCAACTTGAAGGCCATGGGTTATTTGATATGAATCTTACGAGCTGACAAACAAAAAAATGAAAGACATAATCGAGACAAGCAGTTGATGGTTCTAGCTATGGTTGTCGCTTGTCTTTGATGACATTTGTCTCTCTACATAGACGCATGGGTGTTAATTATAATTATAAAGTCAACGGTATGTGACTGTACACTGTGAGTTGTTTTGGCCAGCTATATCAGTTGTTTGGATTTCTTGTTTTGTTTCTTGATTCAGTTGTAATGTTTCTCACCTATAAGGTTCATCCCTTCATCTAATACGAATGTGATCTACACATTCTTTTCCCAACCTGTCTCTGTATTATCTTCTTTACTTCTTATTTTGTCATGGTATCAGAGCTTAGGATGTAAGCCTTGTTAGGATATTTAGACACTTAGGAGTTAGTTAAGATCTACTTGGTCTATTGTGTCGTTAGGTAAAAGTGTGTTTTCTAGTGTGTTTCTTTAGCATGCATTAGTATGCATTTGTAGTTAGGAAATTCGACGGTCACGATATGTTCCTGACATAGAGTGATCCGACGGTTCATACTCTCCTTGATCTTAACGGCCATTGATCTGTGGCTTAGCACCCGATTGGTCCATGATATCTATTTAAAGAGAATGGAGGGTCATTTGACGATGATCGATTGTGAGAAACTCTCTTGTAAAATCTCTCTGTAATCTTTTTCTTTGCATTAATAAAACTGCTCCAAGTGGTCGCGTTGGTTGGGGCTGTGGATGTTTCCTCGTAAGGGTTTTACAACGTGAAAACATCGTTGTGTTGATCTTTGATCTGGTTATGTGAGTGGTTATTGAATTTTTTCATCCTCTGTTGGAATACTTGTGTTGTCAAACATGGTATCAGAGCCTGTTTGAAGACCCGCTCCTATTGTAGATCGAGATCGTGAAGACGAGTTGCCTCATCTCCATTTTTTGTCATTTTCATACATTTCTGGGCTGAGAGAACTGTTCCATTGCATCCGAAGCACTTTTTTTAGTCAGGAACACTTTTCGTTTCACTCGAAAAGGTTTCCGTTTGCCCAAGATACAACCATTACAGTCAGATCCGGAGGTATAAAGCTTGAATACGCATTTTTAAATTTTTTTGCAGAGTAGTATTTTGGTTTTATTTCGGTTTTGTTTTATTTATTTTCGGGTTGCTACTCTTTTAGATCTGCATATTCTCTTTTCCCTGTGCCCTGTGCGATCTCAGAAAATCAGAAACAAATAGGAAAAGGTGCATCTTCCGGGTAAGCTAACCGAGATCTAACCCTTGTTGTCATCGAGAAGCGATTTTTTTTTCTTGTGTGAAAAGAGTTTTTTTTTAGCGTGCTTTCCAAGGCCGACAACAACAACAACCCAAATCCTCCTTCTGAACATTACAATATGTTTTTCTAGATCATTTGGTTAAAAGTTGCCTTATTAAGTAAGAGGTCTCGAGTTCAAGTCTCTCTTTTGTTACCTTTTTTGGAAAAGTTCATGCTAAAATTGTAAAGTGTATTTCACTTCAAGTATAAAAGTGAATCACTATAAGTAGCTTTAATATTTTATTTTAGAGTTATTTATTTTGCATGCATCTTTTCTGTTATAAAGTAACTTCATTTTAAAAGTGATCCCAACTTCTCTTTATAAAAGTGGGTCACTTCATAAAGCAACTTACACAATCACATGGTCATTTGGTTACCGATTGCGCCTTTTTTAAAAAGGGCATAACTCTAACATCGAAAGTCTATTTTTAGTGCCATTTTTTTAAAACCGCATAACTTTTCGAGCTCTTTCCATCCAAATCATCAGTTTTAGTTTTTAAATCCACATTATCTGCATATTTAATATGGCTTCTACAAGTATTGTCTTGCTTACCAACAACAACTACTTCCAATGGAAATATCATATGGAAGATTTATTAAGAGGTAAAGGCTTGTATCGGATCACCTTGGGAAAGGAAAAAGCACCCACTGATGTTGATAAGAAAGCCAAGTGGGGTAATAGGAATGACAAAGCACATGGACTAATCGGAATTTCCATCTCTCTTGATTTAAGGTACCACCTTCAAGATATTGATGAGCCCAAAGAAGCTTGGAACACGATTGAATCTGTGTTTGGTAAATTCAATATTATTCGAGGACAATAGTTAGAAAATCAAATACTGACCTTGAGTCCAAATGATTTTTCTTGCCTTGGAGACTATCTATCTAGGTTTAAAACACTCAGAATTATATGTGAAGAATGTAAGATAAAGATGGAGGAAGAGCGTTGCATCTATCTTATTATTTCTAGGCTAGGTAGTGCATATTCTATGTTTGTATCTACCTTTTATTCCATGGGAGAGGCTCTAGGGGAAGAATCTTATGAAAAACCCACTCTTGAGTCCTTTTTTGCTTCTTTGATTCGAGAGGCATATAAGCTTGTACAATTTGGAGTGATCAACACTACAAGTCCCTCCAACAAAGCCTTAGTTACCCAGTAGAAAGATAGACCCAAGTATCCCAAGAAGCAACATCCTCTCTACAACAATAAACAACATAAGGGTCCCAAACCTTCTCAAACAGCTTCAGATCCCATTGGTGACAACGGAGCAAAATATAAAAGTAAGAATACTAACAGGCATTGCAACTTTTGTGATAAAGATGGTCATGATGAGTCCAAATGTTTCAAGAAGATGACAGCTTTAGAAGCAACGATGAAGAATCACAACATCAGTATTGACTCTACTTCTTCTTCTCACAGACATGCACTTTTTGCTTCTGGTTTCTCTTTCAATTCAAATTCTACTACTACTTCTTCTTCTGATGAGTGGCTTATTGATTCAGGAGCATCTTATCATATGTCTAAGGATAAATCCATATTTTCTTCTCTAAATGAATGTAACACCGAGAATATATTTGTTGGTGATGATAGATCTCTTAATGTTGTAGGATCTGGAACAATTCAAGTAGATAATGGCTATTTCAATTATGTATTATGTGTTCCAAGTATTTCTTGTAACCTTCTACTAGTATATCAAATCACTCATTCAGGTGAAGGTAAAACCGTTGAGTTTTCACCTCACCAAGTTGTAATCAAGGATCTAAAAGATCCTAAGCATGTTCTTGCAAATGGAATTGTTGATGATATTACCAAGTTGTACAAGTTTGACAACTTTGGGTCACCATCTTTTTCATCAGTTTTTGTTGCTCATAGCGATGACTTGAGAAAACTTTGGCATGAGCGGTTTGGTCATCTAAACTATTGCTCATTGCATCAACTATGTAATCAAAAGATGGTGACTGGTATTCCTCTTGTTTCATCCAGAGATGGTGTTTTTGTCGGTTGTGTTTTCAGAAAACATCATCGGGATAGTTTTGACAAACGTGCCTCTTGGCATGCCTCGGGCCCTTTATAGCTTGTTCACAGTGATTTGTGTGGTCCACTTTCTTCTCCTTCCTTTTCTGGGTGCAAGTATTTATTAACTTTCATTGATGATTTTTCCAGACGTACTTGGGTTTACTTCTTAAAACTTAAGAGCAAAGTTTTTGACACGTTTTTGGCCTACAAGGCTCTTGTAGAAAAGAAATCTGGACATCAAATTCAAAAGTTAAGAACAAATAATGGAGGTGAATATGTGAACAATAATTTTACAAGCTACTGCACTACACAGAGAATCCAAATGCAACACATTGTTCTATATACACCACAACAAAATGGTGTTGATGAGAGAAAGAACTGCACATTAAAAGAAATGGCTAATTGTATAATCCAATCTAAGGGATTAAGTCTAAAGTATTGGGCAGAAGCCATCAACTGTGAAAATTACATAGTAAATCGCACTCCCACGAAGGATCTTAAAAATATAACATCAGAAGAAGCTTGGACTAAAATTAAACCAGATGTAAGTCACTTTCGTGTATTTGGCAATATAGCATGGGCTCACATTCCTGATGAGAAAAGGAAAGCATTGCAACCTAAAAGTGAGAAGTGTATATTTGTTGGTTATCCTGAAGATGTCAAAGGTTATAGACTTCTTCGACCACATTGTAATGAAATTATTCTTAGAAGAGATGTTAAATTTGATGAAAATCTCTTGGCTTGCGAGCGTAATTCGGTGGTTGTGCCGTCTTCGACCTGCGAGCCATATTCGATGTTTGTGCCTTCTTCTATTCCTATTATGGTTTCTTCTTCAGATGATGAAAGTGAGGATGATAATCCACCTCCGTCTGCTGACAATCCTCCAGATGAGTCCTTTGAACCTGAACAAGTACCAGTTCCACCACTTCCTAGATGGGTCTGTTCAACACGTGAAGCAGCTGGTGATCTTGTCGGTGATCCTTCAGATCAGCGTCAAACACGTTCACAGTTCCAGCGAGCCTCTTCTCTTTTGGCTCAAGTTTCAGAGACTCATGATCCATATACATTTGCAAAATCTTCAGGTCATCCAGATTGTATACAACAATGAATGAAGAGTATCGTTCTTTAATGGAAAACAATACTTGGGATCTTGTACCTCTTCCAAAAGGAAGAAAACTTGTCAGATGTAAATGGGTCTACAGAACTAAGTATGCTTCAGATGGAAGTGTTGAAAGACACAAGGCTCGGTTAGTTTCTAAAGGATTTTCCCAAGTTGAAGGAATTGACTATAATGAAACCTTTGCCCATGTAGCCAAAATGAAATCCATCCGCCTTGTTCTTGCCCTTGCCGCCTCACATTAATGGGAGTTCCATCAGATGGATGTTAAATCTGTCTTCTTGCATGGCAATTTGAAAGAAGAAATCTACATGGAACAACCTCCTGGATATGTCTAGAATGACTCTATCCTTGTTTGTCGTTTCAAGAAATCTCTTTATGGTCTCAAGCAAGCTCCTCGAGATTGGTATGTGTTGACGGGTGAAATTGACCGTCTGTCAACTGGGAGAGTGGAACTGGTCCGGGGTTATCTAATAACCCAATCCATTTGGAATGAACCACCCTGACGGGTTTAGCGGCTCCGTTAGCCGATCTAAGTCCTAAGAAAACATAAAGAAAACTACTCTAAACTAACTAATCTAACTAAAATCAACTATTAAAAAAAATTAATAAACTAATCTAACTATGCTAATCTACTATCTAATACTATACTAACTCTATGAAATTAAATATCTAACTACTAACAGAAATAAATCTTATTAACAAATTTACAATATTCACAATTTACAGATTTGAATGAAAACCTGAAAAACTCATTTATGTTCTGCCCTAAGACAGAGAGAGATATTGTTTTTGGATTTTATAATTTTATGAAAAGAAATAAAACAAAACTAACTAAACTAAACAACTAATATACTAATTCTAACTACTAATCTAAACTACAAATATATCTAACTAAACTACTTAAATTATACTAACAAATAAACTATTAAATAAATAACAAGCTAACTTGAAGAAACGCTCCAGGTTTGTCCTGTATGAAATGATTGTCTTAGCTGATCGGAGGGAGGAAACCCGCACCGAATTATCCAGGAGCTTCTCGTAAATGAAAGCTGTAGTGCTCTTTGAATATGATTACAGGAAAAACAAGACATAAAAACTACAACAATCTTATGATTTATAAATCTTCACAGTTAGATAAACCTGTATGTAAAGATCTATAGGAAATGATTCAATTAATGAAGAAGAGAAATCTGTGATTCATTAACTGAAACAAAGTAATTGCTGTACTTTTTAAAAATGATGAAAGAGATCAGATATGGATAGCATTTTAATCAAAAAACATCATCCTGCAATACATTATGATAGCTAAAGTAGTCTATAATCAACTGCAAACCGACATGCATAAACTTGAAACAAAAGATTGATATTATGAAAGCGAAAGCTGTAGCAGAACATCAACTCTTGTCTCAGTTTGTATTAGAAATCCATAGCCTGGTTCTCCCACAAGTGAGGATGATCCTTATTACACAAAATAATAAGTATTTAAAGACATCCCACAGGGTAAAACATCCCTGTGGAAGTTATCAAAATTGTTTACATAAATCTGGGAAGATATCCCAAGTCTGACTAAACTAGGAACCTAAAATAAAAACTAAATCACACAAATATCTCCTAGACTATCCAGCATGCCCTATGCAATTCAGATGTACCTGAAAAGGGTAAAAAATGGATAAGTTAGGAAGATATTTTATTAATAAAAATGATAAAAATCTAATTCTAAAGACTAGCTACAGAATCTTGTGATTCTGTAGCTGGTCTAAATCAGACACAAAATCGTGTTAAAATCGATTTGAATCTTAGAAAATATATTCAAAATATCAAAATATATTTGATTATTCAAAGCCTCATCCAAATATACAGTTGTATGCAAGTTGATCAAACTAAATCAAATTGATAACAGAGATAAATACACTCTGTTTTAATTCGTTACTAATTCAGATATACAAAATCGCATCGAACAATAGTGAAATTGTTTCATATCAAATTGAAATTGATACAGTTAAACACATCATAGGCAATCGTTTATGCTGCCTCATCGAAAGGAAACACGATCGAATCCATACGAAAACAACAAGATCATTTTGAGATTCGGTACAACTGTATTACATAAACCAACGATCCATGTCATTTAGCGAATCAAATCAAGACTGGTGTGTAAATTAAATCAAATGAAATCATAACAGGATCTGTGGAAATCGTCCATCGTTTGTTATTGCTAATTGGGGAAGACAAAATCAATTTACAGTCCATGAAATCATTACTTGCATTGCTTTCAAAACGAACTATTAACCAAATTTACTCATACGAATTCGATAGAGATAACATAAGTCGATCTGGGTTAACAAACTCGTTTTGAAAATTAAAATCAAACAGAGCAGCATCACGTCCATTTTTTATACGAATCCAACTCAAAACAGGCAATCGTATTAACTCAAAACACACAGCAAGCCAATCCAAACAAATCAAGAGCGAATCGAACAGTTTGAGTTTGACGTAGTCGTTGTGAATCAAAACAATTCCATGATTTCGCGAAGATATCGTTTGCACAGGCTAAATGAGAATATCGTTTGCATAGAAAACAAAGCCGTCTTTTCCAAATCGAAATCAAACAGAGTTGTATTCCTGATTTAGAAGATTACATCTCATAGCATATTAAAATATCATGACAATCAAACTCATGAAATCGTTCCAAAATCACACCATAGAATCAGAGCCGATATAATCCAACCATAACGAAATCATATGAAATCAAAACATAGTCGTGCTCTAATTTTAGCATGAAAACCTCATGTTCAGATTAGATACCAACAAATCCAATCGAAAGAAAACCATTGATTTCGTTAACTCAAACCAAATAGACAAACGAATCAAAACAAATGAGAACCTATCAATTGCTAAACTGGGCATGACCAAATCATTTAACCAAATCATAACCTCATTCAATTTTAGCAAAACGAAAACAATGTACAGGATGAACAACATAACCATTATCGATATGGCTATAACAAAGTCATTTTGAACAATAGACAGAGCTATTTGAAAACCAAACTCAAATCATTATATTAATCCTGGCAATTCACAAAACGAAAATGATATCGGAATTCATACCTGGATGACGAGCAAAGATCTTGATCATGACATTTTGGAATTGACGATGGCTGTAGCTGATTCGACATTCCTAAAAATGATGGAACCAGTGGTTTCCTGCTTCCTATCATTTGCTTGAAGCTTGTCCCTTTGGCTGGTCAACACTACAACTTGGTTTTCCAATGATTGGATCTTCGATTGAAGTAAGGGAACGTCTATATAGTATCATTCCAACCATACATCACACTGGTTACATGACGACTGTCCGGGCTTTGAAAATGCAGGTGAAGGTTTGGTTAAGTTGCCGAGGGTTTCGTTAGGTAGCTTGATCCCTGGGTAGCTAGGATTGTTCCTTAGGCAAGGGGGTAGATTAGAAACGAAATCATAGGGTGGCTCAGTGCACAGACCTTGGGAGTAAGGGTACTCACTTGCTAGGAAGTGTTCGATGTCAGAATCCGAGTCTTCACTGAGGACTATGGGCTTCTGATCAGGACTAGGTTTAGGTTTATTTCTATCCATTCTCGAGATAAGCCGAGCATTCTTTTTACCTTTTCCATCAATAGTAGGGTTTCCATTGACCTTTTTGCTCACAGGATTTTTCATAGCCTCAGCCTTCTCAGTTATAACGTCGGGTAGGTCGATATCAGGGTCGACTGAGGGTTTAGGAGAGGGCAGTAGGACATGGAAGGGCACAGGTGGTTCGACCTTGGTTTCATTAACCACAGGCTTGTCAACTTGGACGAGCTATGCATCAACAAAACCATTCCAAGAGACAAAATCTTGCCAGCTATCACCGTGGAGATTTAAGTGATGAACAACGATGAGTCTGATTAGGCCATGGTGGAACAAGCTACTATCGGCCTTTTCTCTTTTAAACCTCTTAGCCATTTTATAAAGGCTACATTGGAAGTAAAAAGGAATATTCAATGGATAACCCATAAAATTCATTAGCAAATGAAAGTGATAGAGAAAAACCAGTCCATAACGACCCTCACAGGTCACGAATTGTTTAACCACCATCAAAAGATCATGCCATCTTGGTTTAAGCGTGGAGATGGGCATACCTCTGTCACAGGATGTGACCTTTCGTGAGACGAACAGTAGTGGCCATGGCACCTCCTCCACTTTAGAATTTTTAAACCAGCGCTGGCCTGTGGCTGCTAACCCTCTGGCAGAGCTAATGGACTCTTCATCAATTTCAAGCTGAACATCACCTACCTTGGCTCTACAACCATCAAAAGTAAGGGCGAACTGCTGTGCAACAAATAGATTAAAACCCTCAAACCTCTGCACGAAGGTGAGCCAACTGCTATCCTCTAAGTCTTTCCAGGCATTGTTGAACAATAGCAAGGCTTGGCTACCGTTCGGCTCAATTCGCACCACCGATGCCATGGGGAAGAGCACACGGTGAATGAGCCAGGGTTTGAATGCAACATACACAGGAACAAAGCACCCGAAATCTTACCCGAGCTAACATAGGTGAAACGGGGATAGGAGAAACATTAATGACATCGTGTGAAGGTGGTGGAGCTATTTGTTGGGCATGCAGGATAGTCATTACCATATGGTACAACCGCCGACGCTTTCAACTATACAAATCACAACGCACATGTGTTATAACTATGCCATTTCAATCAATCCATTGAAACCTTTGGTAAGTGGATAAACCATGCGTGCAACCAAACGTTATGTCATAGTTTTAAAACCAAACATACAAATCAAAACCAATACCAAGTGTTGGACCAATGCGCCAATGTATTTTGATAACATGAACTAGGTGTCATATTAAATGATATATATCAAGGTTTTAACCATAGCACCTATGTATTTTTATGAATCCAATGGTCAAGTAGATCAAATCAAGGAACATATAAATCCAATTTCCAATGCATCACAACCTCAATTACTCATGAAACAAAATTACATAATCAATCGAAGAATGTCCAAAGAGTACAGATCAAAAAATCTTTGCCAACTGCATAATGATAAGTAAAAGGTAAGTGCAATAGGCATATCGAAAAAAATGATAACGACAATTCAATAATGATTTAAATGCAACTTCGGAAGACCAAGTTTTCACGCTTACAGTCGTGAAAACAAAAACGAAGGTAAGTGTGCAAATATCGCAACAATCAAAGTGTCGTTTATTAGAAAATTGCGACGAAAAAATTAAGGGTTTGCAAACAGTGGTGTAGGCAGCTTATAAGACAGTGGAAAAATGTGAATTGGCTGCCAACAATGGCGACACACTGGTAGAAGTAGTTATCTCTGCCCAAAAGGAACAAATTTAGATTATGATAATGAGAAAAAAATTGTAACTCCAAAATAACAGCCAGAAAATCATTTAAACATCATCATTAACCACATATTCCAGTAGCGTTTAAAGGACGAAAACTGATAACAGTCTTAAGACAAGCGAGGCACGATATTAAAGATAAAATCCCCAATACTGTTGACAGAGCCACTGCTGCCAGCAGGCGTCCATAGCCTCGACAGGGTTGCCATTTAACCCACTCTGACATCCGTATCCTGCCAAGAAGTTTTGGATCAGAATAAAGGACACTTTAAGGTCAAGTTATCTCATTTTTGCAAATTTTCATATACCCGACATTGCTTCGCTGCTAGCGGGCCTATTCAGTACCCCGATGAAGTTGTCTTGGCATCATGCATGCATTTACCCGCTGCCAACAGACCTGTTCAGCATCCCGGCGAGTTTACAAGCACTTCCCACAACTCTTTTATGTTTTAATTTTTTAAAGATATATGATTGAGCGGGGTGACGCTGAAAATTACTATATTTTAAACATATTTTTTCAGACCTCAGCAGATTTTTTTTTTTAGAACTGTCCTTTATTAAGACCCGGAGATGGTTTATTTACAGAACCAACTTTCTAAGGCAGGGAGATATCTTCTGAGTCATTCCCTTAAGGAATAGGGACAATGTTAGAAGATAATAGATGATCATGACAGGATTTACTCAGAGATCGAAATCAGTTAACTTCTTTCAAACAACAACTTTTTGCCAACACAGATGTAAATTTCAGAAGCATATAATTGATGTTTGTACAATTTTTTAGCAGTTATTTCAGTGAAGGAATTTTCTATTTTCTTTGTCTGAACAGTTCAAAAATTCAGGTATGTGTATTTCAACAACAAAAACTCGTAAGCATAAGGGAGAAATCAAAACACACCAGCGAAGAAAAATAAAATTGGAAAGCAAAGAAATCCAAACAACAAAAAACAAATATGCACAGAAGGTGCATCTGAAAACCTCATGCAACAAATCCCTTGTGAAACTGACAGAAAGTAGGAAAATCCTGAATGATGGGAAAATAGTTCTACTCATGGTACCTAGGGTCAGGGTTGATTCAGATTTATTTATCTCTTTACCTTCCATTTAGGATTTTCATGACGATACTGTGTTTTTGAAAATAAATGTTCAACTAGAAGTAAAGAGAAAAAGAATTAAGAGGACTTCCCTGACAACAACTGTATTATGGTTCTGGTGGTACGCCCACTTGCGTTCATGACTGCATCATTACAAAGAGAAATAGTGAGAAATAGAACTACAAGAAAACCTATTCCTAAACCTACCCTAACTATTAAACAAATAAAAAATACTAAGTGAAGTCATGCTTCCAATGTAGCCATTGAAGTGACTCCAATCCTACAATGAAAACAAAATCAAGAATTACTAATAAGAATGGTAATATATCAACAAGTGATAGAAACATATCACACTTACCTTCATAATCAAAATCTAAAAACAATGTAAGCATGTTCTTACCATTTCCTTGGATATTCTTGTTGTACGAATCCTCCAGCCATTGCGCAATCTTGTTTTGATAAGGGTCATAATGGCATGGGTGAGTGTAAGTAGTTTTGAAAAACTTGTAAGGATTATGAGGAAATGAAATAACCATCAACCAAGGCTGAGATGCCCCATCCTCTCGACAATTCTCTAAGTGCTCATTAATTTCTTCACATGGAGGATCTAAAAGAAACATGTCACGCCTACTTCCAAGATTCTTAGGTAGAAATAAAGTAAGCGCAACTTTATCT
>ML780668.1:712720-755818 GCA_009831015.1 Picea engelmannii | reverse complement strand
CAATGGTATTCTCAAGACAATTCTCTTCACTTTCTTTAAAACTCTTACTCTGTTTTGGTGACGAATTCCTCAACATAATATGATCATCTGGATTTGCCTTTTGTGTGACAGATAATTCAAAATTTATGTGACAAGCATCTAGTATTTCCTGTGAACAAAGTGCATTTTGAGGATGAAGGTTTAAAGTTTCTTCTTCTAGTTGCATAACTTCGTCTCTAATCAGTTTCATAGGAGTACTAGAACATTCAAGAAGATTTTCGTCACTTAAGTGTTCTTCAATGACTGATTTCAAATGTTGATTAGAGCATGAGTTAAAAGAATGAGGATATTCACCTTGAGCCAGAAACGAATCATCTTCCATACTAGTCTTAGACTGAAAATACAATGATTCAAAGGAAAAACCGATTTGGTTGTCAATAAGAGCCTGATCAATAGATTCTACCTCCCTGGCTTGTTCAACATTATCGGAAGAATTTTTCTCTTCTTGCGAAGAAGCTTGTTCTTGCAGTTGAGTGATAGCATTTGCAATTGGTTCTTCATTCATGATTGATCATGACTGAATGGAAGGGATGGAAGCATCGTAGAAGAGTTTTAATGCCAATGACATGTCATCGAGATTAAATTTACAGAGGATATGATAGACTCTTGTCAAAAAGTTTTCTGAAGATGGATCGTCGTTGATTAGCGAAGTATGAAATTCTTCACATAATTGATCAAAATCATAAATTTCAAAAGCATCTAGAAACTCATCTACAAATTGAAACCAATAAAAAATGTGACATGCTGTAAAGGATTCAAACCAATGTTTGATTCGACCTCTAAAAGTAAAAGCGAACAATCTGCATAAAACTCCTAAATCTGAGATGTCATGCTTGATGCATTTTCACCAAAACTTGTTAAGGTGGTCTTTAGCAGATATATTGCCTTCACCATCAAAGGTGATTTTGGACAAGTGAAAGACTGTCTCGTTGGGAACATCGGGTAACGATAAATTGAAAGCATGTTCCAACACAATGATTTGGGGAGCCATGGGGAAAATTGAATAGATTTAAAATAAAGGCTCCTACAAGGTTGGCTTGTCAGTCGGCCCTCCTTCTAGCGCCATTTGTTGACGGGCGAAATTGACCATCCTTCAACTGGGAGAGTAGAACCGGTCCGGGGTTGTCTAATAACCCAAGCCATTTGGAATGAACCACCCTGACGGGTTTAGCGGCTCCATTAGCCGATCTAAGTCCTAAGAAAACAGAAAGAAAACTACTCTAAACTAACTAATCTAACTAAAATCAACTATTAAAACAAACTAATAAACTAATCTAACTATGCTAATCTACTATCTAATACTATACTAACTCTATGAAATTAAATATCTAACTACTAACAGAAATAAATCTTATTCACAAATATACATTATTCACAATTTACAGATTTGAATGAAAACCTGAAAAACTCATTTGTGTTTTGCCCTAAGACAGAGAGAGATATTGTTTTTTGATTTTATAATTTTATGAAAAGAAATAAAACAAAACTAACTAAACTAAACAACTAATATACTAATTCTAACTACTAATCTAAACTACAAATATATCTAACTAAACTACTTAAATTATACTAACAAATAAACTATTAAATAAATAACAAGCTAACCTGAAGAAACGCTCCAGGTTTGTCCTGTATTAAATGATTGTCTTAGCTGATCGGAGGGAGGAAACCCGCACCGAATTATCCAGGAGCTTCTCGTAAACGAAAGCTGTAGTGCTCTTTGAATATGATTACAGGACAAACAAGACATAAAAACTACAACAATCTTATGATTTATAACTCTTCACAGTTAGATAAACCTGTATGTAAAGATCTATAGGAAATGATCCAATTAATGAAGAAGAGAAATATGTGATTCATTAACTGAAACAAAGTAATTGTTGTACCTTTTAAAAATGATGAAAGAGATCAGATATGGATAGCATTTTAATCAAACCACATCATCCTTTAATAGATTATGATAGCTAAAGTAGTCTATATTCAACTGCAAACCGACATGCATAAACTTGAAACAAAAGATTGATATTATGAAAGCAAAAGCTGTAGCAGAACATCAACTCTTGTCTCAGTTTGTATTAGAAATCCATAGCCTGGTTCTCCCACAAGTGAGGATGATCCTTATTACACAAAATAATAAGTATTTAAAGACCTCCCATAGGGTAAAACATCCCTGTGGAAGTTATCAAAACTGTTTGCATAAATCTGGGAAGATATCCCAAGTCTGACTAAACTAGGAACCTAAAATAAAAACTAAATCACACAAATATCTCCTAGACTATCCAGCATGCCCTATGCAATTCGGATGTACCTGAAAAGGGTCAAAAATGGATAAGTTAGGAAGATATTTTATTAATAAAAATGATAAAAATCTAATTCTATAGACTAGCTATAGAATCTTGCGATTCTGTAGCTGGTCTA
Organism: Picea engelmannii; assembly: GCA_009831015.1. Lineage (NCBI taxonomy): Eukaryota > Viridiplantae > Streptophyta > Pinopsida > Pinales > Pinaceae > Picea > Picea engelmannii. Next base: position 753,361 of record ML780668.1, on the reverse strand, counting down.
AATCAGACACAAAATCGTGTTAAAATCGATTTGAATCTTAGAAAATATATTCAAAATATCAAAAGATATTTGATTATTAAAAGCCTCATCCAAATCGACAGTTGTATGCAAGTTGAACAAACTAAATCAAATTGATAACAGAGATAAATACACTCTGTTTTAATTCGTTACTAATTCAGATATACAAAATCGTATCGAACAGTAGTGAAATTGTTTCATATCAAATTGAAATCGATACAGTTAAACACATCATAGGCAATCGTTTATGCTGCCTCATCGACAGGAAACACGATCGAATCCATACGAAAACAACAAGATCATTTTGAGATTTGATACAACTGTATTACATAAACCAACGATCCATGTCATTTAGCGAATCAAATCAAGACTGGTGTGTAAATTAACTCAAATGAAATCAAACAGGATCTGTGGAAATCGTCCATCGTTTGTTATTGCTAATTGGGGTAGACAAAATCAATTTACAGTCCACGAAATCATTACTTGCATTACTTTCAAAACGAACTATTAACTGAATTTACTCATACGAATTCGACAGAGATAACATAAGTCGATCTGGGTTAACAAACTTGTTTTGAAAATTAAAATCAAATAGAGGAGCATCACGTCCATTTTTTATACGAATCCAACTCAAACAGGCAATCGTATTAACTCAAAACACACAGCAAGCCAACCCAAACAAATCAAGAGTGAATCAAACAGTTTGAGTTTGACGTAGTCGTTGTGAATCAAAACAATTCCATGATTTCGCGAAGATATAGTTTGCATAGGCTAAATGAGAATATCGTTTGCATAGAAAACATAGTCATCTTTTCCAAATCGGAATCAAACAGAGTTGTATTCCTGATTTAGAAGATTACATCTCATAGCATATTAAAAGATCATGACAATCAAACTCATGAAATCGTTCCAAAATCACACCATAGAATCAGAGGCGATATAATCCAACCATAACGAAATCATATGAAATCAAAACATAGTCGTGCTCTAATTTTAGCATGAAAACCTCATGTTCAGATTAGATACCAACAAATCAAATCGAAAGAAAACCATTGATTTCGTTAGCTCAAACCAAACAAACAAACGAATCAAAAAAAATGAGAACCTATCAATTGCTAAACTGGGCATGACTAAATCATTTAACCAAATCATAACCTCGTTCAATTTTAGCAAAACGAAAACAATGTACAGGATGAACAACATAACCGTTATCGATATGCCTATAACAGAGTCATTTCGAACAATAGACAGAGCTATTTGAAAACCAAACTCAAATCATTATATTAATCCTGACAATTCACAAAACGAAAATGATATCGGAATTCATACCTAGATGACGAGTAGAGAGCTTGATCATGACATTTTGGAATTGACAACGGCTGTAGATGATTCGACATTCCTAAAAATGATGGAACCAGTGGTTTTCTACTTCCTATCATTTGCTTGAAGCTTGTCCCTTTGGCTAGTCAACACTGCAACTTTCTTTTCCAATGATTGGATCTTCGATTGAAGTAAGGGAACATCTATATAGTATCGTTCCAACCATACATCACAATGGCTACATGAAGACTCTCTGGGCTTTGAAAATGCAGGTGAGGGTTTGGTTAAATTACCGAGGGTTTCGTTAGGTAGCTTGATCCCTGGGTAGCTAGGATTGTTCCTTAGGCAAGGGGGTAGATTAGAAACGAAATCATAGGGTGGCTCGGTGCACAGACCTTGGGAGTAAGGGTACTCACTAGCTAGGAAGTGTTCGATGCCAGAATCCGAGACTTCACTGAGGACTATGAGCTTCTGATCAAAACTAGGTTTAGGTTTATTCCTAGCCATTCTTGAGATAAGCCGAGAATTCTTTTTACCTTTGCCATCAACAGTAGGGTTTCCCTTGACCTTTTTGCTCACAGGATTTTTTATAGCCTCAGCCTTCTCAGTTATAACGTTGGGTAGGTCGATATCAGGGTCGACCAAGGGTTTAGGAGAGGGCCGTAGGACATGGAAGGGCACGGGTGGCTCGACCTTGGTTTCACTAACCACAGGCTTGTCAACTTGGATGGGCTCTGCATCAGCAAAACCATTCCAAGAGACAAAAGCTTGCTAGCTATCACCATGGAGATTTAAGTGATGAACAACGATGAGTCTGATTAGGCCATGGTGGAACAAGCTACTATCGACCTTTTCTCTTTTAAACCTCTTAGCCATTTTATAAAGGTTATGCTGGAAGTAAAAATGCATATTCAATGGATAACCCATAAAATTCATTAGCAAACGAAGGTGATAGAGAAAAACTAGTTCATAATGACCCTCACAGGTCACGAATTGTTTAACCACCATCAAAATATCATGCCATCTTGGTTTAAGCATGGAGATGGGCATACCTCTGTCACAGGATGTGACCTTTTGTGAGACGAACAGTAGTGGCCATGGCAGCTCCTCCACTTTAGAATTTTTAAACCAACACTGGCCCGTGGCTGCTAACCCTGTGGCAGAGCTAATGGACTCTTCATCGATTTCAAGCTGAACGTCACCTACCTTGGATCTACAACCATCAAAAGTAAGGGAAAACTGTTGTGCAACAAATAGATTAAAACCCTCAAACCTCTGCACGAAGGTGAGCCAGTCGCTATCCTCTAAGTCTTTCTGGGCATTGTCGAACAGTAGCAAGGCTTGGCTACCGTTTGGCTCAATTCGCACCACCGGTGCCATGGGGAAGATCACACGGTGAACGAGCCAGTGTTTGAATGCAACATACACAAGAACAAAGTGCCCAAAATCTTACTCGAGATAACAGAGGTGAAACGGGGATAGGAGCAACATTAATGACAACGTGCAAAGGTGGTGGAGCTATTTGTTGGCCATGCAGAATAGTCATTACCATATGGTACAATCGTCGGCGCTTTCAACTATACAAATCACAACGCACATGTGTTATAACTATGCCATTTCAATCAATCCATTGAAACCTTTGGTAAGTGGATAAACCATGCGCGCAAACAAACATTATGTCATAGTTTTAAAACCAAACATACAAATCGAAACCAATACCAAGTGTTGGACCAATGCGCCAATGTATTTTGATAACATGAACGAGGTGTCATATTAAATGATATATATCAAGGTTTTAACCATAACACCTATGTATTTTTATGAATCCAGTGGTCAAGTAGATCAAATCAAGGAACATATAAATCCAATTACCAATGCATCACAACCTCAATTACTCATGAAACGAAATTACATAATCAATCGAAGAATGTCCAATGAGTACAGATCAAAAAATCTTTGCCATCTGTATAATGATAAGTAAAAGGTAAGCGCAATAGGCATATCGACAAAAATGATAACGACAATTCAATAATGATTTAAATGCAACTTCGGAAGACCAAGTTTTCACGCTTACAGTTGTGAAAACAAAAGCGAAGGTAAGTGTGCAAATATCGCAACAATCAAAGTGTCGTTTATTAGAAAATTGCGACGAAAAAATTAAGGGTTTGCAAACACTGGTGTAGGCAGCTTATAAGACAGTGGAAAAATGTGAATTGGCTGCCAACAATATGTCAAAATGGACAACTTTCTTATTGCCACTGGATTCTCTAGATGCCATTATGATTCTAATGTCTATACCAAGAAAGTAGGAAGCCATCTCATAATCCTTGTCCTTTATGTTGATGACCTTATCCTTACTGGTAGTGACCCAAAAATGACTGACTTAGGGTTTTTACACTATTTCCTTGGCCTCCAAGTTTTGCAAACCAATGAAGGAATTTTTCTTTCCCAGTCTAAGTATGCTCGTGACCTTCTTCGTCGCGTTCACATGGATGATTGTAAACCAATCCCTTCTCCCTTCCAGTATGGAGTCAATCTTTCTGCCACCTGCACTTCTCCTGAAGTTGATGCCACCCTATACCATCAGTTAGTTGGTAGCCTCTTATAATTGACTCATACCCATCCTGATCTTTCCTTTGTTGTTGGTCTTGTTGCCTGATATATGCAAACACCCCATGAAAGACATTGGAAAGAAACTAAAAGGATACTTTGCTATTTTCTTGGTACAGTTTAGTTCGGGATACATTACAGTTCAAGGGGACTCCTTTATTAGTTGGTTTCACTGATTCAGATTGGGCCGGCGACCTTGATGATCGGAAGTCTACTGCAAGTTATGTTTTCAGCCTTGGTTCAGGACCTGTCACTTGGGCCTGTAAGAAACAACAAGCTATTTCACTTTCTTCAGCAGAAGTAGAGTACCGAGTAGTAGTAAATGCAAGTTAGGAAGCCCTGTGGCTTCGACAGATCCTTTCAGAGTTTGGATTCCAGCACCAGCATCCGACCAGCCTTTGGTGTGACAATCAGAGTGCCATCAAGCTTGCCAAAGACCCAGTTCAACATTAGAGTATCAAAGACATCGAGCTACAAATTCACTTCATCGTAAAGCTCATTCATGATCAAGTTATTGAAGTGCTCTTTTTCCCTACAGAAGATCAAGTTGTAGACATTTTCACAAAGTCTCTTACAAAAGCGAATTTTTCCAAACTTCGATCTATGTTAGGTGTTCAGGAAGTTTTCATTAAGGGGTGATAGGCTCTAATGCCTTTCTTCCTTCTCCTATTGTGTCACTATTGTGAATCCTTCAATCCTATCCCAAGTTTTTCTTAAGGGGGGATGTTAGGATATTTAGACACTTATGATTTAGTTAAGATCTACTTGGTCTATTGTGTCATTAGGTAAAAGTGTGTTTTCTAGTGTGTTTCTTTAGTATTCATTAGTATGCATTTGTAGTTAGGAAATCCGACGGTCACGATATGTTCCCGACATAGAGTGATCCGACGGTTCATACTCTCCTCGATCTTAATGACCATTGATCCATGGCTTAACACTCGATTGGTGCATGATATCTATTTAAAAAGAATGGAGGGTCATTTTCCGATGATCGATTGTGAGAAACTCTCTTGTAGAATCTCTCTGTAATATTTTTCTTTGCATTAATAAAACTGCTCCAAGTGGCCGCGTTGCCTGGGGTCGTGGATGTTTCCCCGTAGGGGTTTTACCACGTGAAAACATTAGTGTGTTGATATTTGATCTGCTTATGTGAGTGGTTACTGAAGGTGTTCATACTCTGTTGGAATACCTATGTTGTCGAACAAGCCTCTTCATAGAGCCTGGAGAGAAGCCCGATTCCAAGAGGAAGAACACAAAGAATACATTATCTCACAGATGAGAGTGCCAGAGATAAGACTCTTCACAAAGATTGGAGAGCAGTCCACTCAAAATATCCTTGGATATAGAACAACGTCTGGAAGCAACCCTGTAGAAGGATGAAGTGTTTAAAGATTCATGAAATCCCTTCTTGAGAATAAAGATGAAAAATAAACAAGGAGGAAGAGCTATCCCAATCGTAGGATCAGAGCGTGGAGAATCGGTAGACGTCGGATCCAGGTAAGGTGCACATAACTTAATATTTTAAGTGCACAGGATAATAGAAGTATCGAAGTAAACTGGGACCATCCATATTTAGGAGAGACAGGTGGTGAAATATCTGGAACTCTGGACTAGCAGCACTCCGAGAGTTTCTAGACGAGTTGGTCGCAAAATTGCCAAAGCAGCAGGGAGCCATAGTCAATATGAACCGTCTTCCAGAAAGGGCACGTGTCGGTGGATCCTACACTTCGGAGAAAAGATACTTCGGGAGAAATCAAGTCTGGAGGTAGAAAAAATCCCAAATTCACGAAGGTGTGAAGTAGATCTGGACCATTAGAGCCAGAACAGAAACACATCACGCGATCCCACACTTTGGAGGTTTAAGGAGTGTGACGGAGCCGGAGTCACCGAAGGGATGGTTTCCCAAAGTTAATCTTAGCCATTGGATCCAGGGGACATGTGTCAGATGATCCTCGTATTCAACGATCTCAAACTCTGAAGGAACGAAGTAAGTTTGGCTAGAAACCAGGACTCCCAAAGGCCCAGAGTCCCGGAGAGGATCCAGACCGTCAATTTTATTGGACACGTGGCGTTAGATATGGAAGTTCAAAAGATCATCACTCCAAAGGAATGAAGGTTTTCTGATCCATACCATTGATCAAAGTTCATCGCAACTATCCATTGGAAAGGGACACATGGGAGGAGATCCCTCACTTCAGAGGTTGAGAGCTCTGGAAGAAAGGTGAGTAATGTGGAGAAAGAACTCCTGAAGTCTGGAGTTCATCTGAGTCATTCATTAGCAAGGGATAGGTGTCAACCGATCTATCATTCTAGAAGAAAGACACTTCGAAGGAAAGTCATATGACTAAAGCGAGAACTTTCGAAGGCTTGAAGCTCAGAGTTCATGTGGATGGTCCATCAATGAGGAATACTAGTGCTAGATCTCTCACTTCGGAGGCTTAGCACCTGGGAGAGTTTTGCAAAGTGAAGCATTAGAGAGAGAAATAGTCGTAGTCCTGTAGTTCATCTGGATCGTTGAAGGTTGAGGACACGTATCGACAGATTTGACACTCTGAAAAGTTAACACTTTAGAGGTTTGTGGTGTTGTGAGCCTCGAAAAGTCCCAAACGCCAGAGTTTCGAAGTAAATCTCAATCATCCAATCAAGAGGACACATGGAGGAAGATCCCACACTCTGTGAGTTCGCTAATTCGACACTCCGAAGGATTGTTAGTATTATGTATTGAAAAGGCACGAAGCCCGAATTCACGAAGTAATTGTGAATCGTTGATCTCAAATCAACGAGGACCATTGATCTTTGCAGCTATTCGTCCATTCGGCTATTCGGAGGAACTGAAACCTTCATGCGTCAAAATGCCTGAATCCCAAAGTCTCGGAGTGCCTATTTTTCATCCCCCGGTCATATGAGAAGTTGAACTTTAAAATGTTTTTGGCTCTCGAGTACACTCAGTTATCTCGATTCCTCCATTAGAGGGCCTACAGTCGATAAACAAAAGAGATCAAAGTTCTGACTTAGTAGATCTTGTGATCGCATAGTCAGATCCATCCAAATCGAAGCTAAGGAAGAGGTCAACCCCATGTTTTTTGGCCCGAAGTTGCGCAAAGGATTTCGCAGACCTGGTTTTACACGCGGGAAACAGGTAAAGCATGAAAATCTCTAACAATTTTTTCTGTTACAATGTTTTTTCAAGATGGCCACCTCTAACAATTTAGGAGAAACACAAGGACCGATTCTTCATACAAAAAAATATGAATTTTGGTCTCTTAGAATGAGATCTTTCTTACAAGCACAAGAGTGTTGGGATCCAATGGATTTTGGCTATGTGGAACTGTTAGAAAAACAGGATCACAGAGCAAAAAAATAAAACAAACGGAGAAATAAAATAAAGAAGATACACAATACAATAGATACACAGATATACGTGGTTCACCCAGTGTGGGCTACGTCCACCAGAGAAATTGCCAGGTCCTTCATTTATTATTATCCAGCAAATGAAGGGATACAACCTACAAAAAACATGTTGTAACTTCTTCTTCGTTCTGCCATAGTATCCTATCTCAGAATACAATATTCACTATCATCCATAGGCGCAATACATTTCCCTCATAAAAGAGGGTTTCCTTCTAGGGAAAAAAACCCTAACATAATTTCTACTGTTAGATCTGTGACCTTATAATGAATGGTCCAGATTTACAATGAAATTACAATATATATTTACAAGGCAATTTTTCCTTTAGGGGCTTCGCCCTCAAACCCTCGTTGGGGGACGCTTCCCCTGCAGAGGGGGTAACCTCCCTCTGCACTCCCCCACGTGGAAGAGTGTACATTCTTATGGGGTGTAAAGTCTTCATGGGGTATAAACAAGGCTGAAAATAAAGACCTCTAAATCTGGAAGATAATGAGGCTTCACAACCAACATGAACCAAATCCAGTATCCCTAGCTACCATGACCAATCAAGAGAGAGTTGTTGAGGAAGAACAAAGGAACAAAGAAAATAAGGCAAAATTGTGGATTCAAAACTCTCTGGATGACTCAATTTTCTAAAAAATCACAGGCGTTGTTACTTCAAAACAGGCCTGGGACATCCTTCAATCATCTTACCAAGGAAATGACAGGGTCAAAACAGTTAAGCTACATACCTTGAGGAGGCATTTTGAGACTTTAAAAATGACAGAGTCTGAAAATGTTGATCAATTTATGACCAGAGTTATGGGAATTGTAAAGAAGATTAGGTCGATTGGTGAAGACATCCCCGATCAAAGGATTTTTGAGAAAGTCCTCAGAAGTATTCCAAAGAAATTCATAATGGTTGTTACAACTATCCTTGAATCCAAGGATCTGTCAAAATTTTCAACAGATGAACTAATGGGTTCTCTATTGACACATGATACCAGACTACATATTGAAGATGAGTCAATATCCAACACCTTCAAAACTCAATTCTCTTTCAGTAGAGGTATAGACATAGGCAGAGGTAGAGGTCACCGAGGAAGAGGGAGAAGTCCAAGTAACAATCACTCAAGTAAATGTCATAGACATCAAAACCAGAATCAAAATTTACAGCCTTAAAGAGGAAGAGGGAGGAGATCAAATGACAAAGAAAGCATACAATGCTACTACTACAAAAATTATGGGCACTATGGATGTGAATTCTAGAATAAACAAGCATATCAACACTAAGGCAAAGAAAATGTCTCAAATCATGAAGGAGAAACCTCAAATGGAATGTTTCTCTCATGCCATAAGACTGAAGAACAACACAAAGACCTCTGGTTGTTGGACAATGGATGCAACAATCACATGAGAGGTAGCAAATATTTATTTTCATGCATTGATTCTTCTATTTCATCTGATATTACACTTGGAGAGGATTACTTAGTCAGATTTCAAGGAAAATGAACTGTACCTATTCTCACTAAACAAAATGTAAAGAAGGACATAAACAATGTTTATCATGTTACAAATCTGAAACATAATCTGTTAAGTGTAGGAAAAATCATTGAACATGGATATAGGGTACTTTTTGAAGGATCCTCATGTAGGATATATGACAAAACCCCCAACATAAAATTGATTTATGAAATCCACATGACTAGGAATAAAATGTTTCCCCTGACCCTTAGAACTGCAAATTTGATCCAATCTTATGCACAAAGTGCATCCACCCCTAATGAAACTTTGGTTTGGCATGCAATATTTGGAGATATACACTTTTAGATTCTAAGCCTTCTATATAAGCACTCCATGGTCAAAGGTATACCTATCTTCAAAGAGAGAAACCCCCCATGTGAGTAATGCATTCTTGGTAAACATAAGAGAACAAGATTTCCACAGTCCTTCACTCAAGCCAAACAACACTTAGAGATGGTTCACACTGACCTATTTGGACCAATGTAGACAAGGTCAATAGGTGGTAGCTTTTATTTCCTAACATTTATTGATGACTTTAGTAGGAAAATATGGATCTATTTTCTCAGACACAAGTCTGAAACTTTTGCAAAGTTCAAAGAATTCAAGGTTGATGCTGAAAAACAGAGTGGAAAATATGTAAAAGTTCTCAGGTTTGATGGAGGAGGATAATACAACACCAAATAATTTGCAAATTTATGCAAATCACAAGGCATCATCATGCAAACTACAACCATGTATACTCCACAACAAAATGGAGTGGTTGAGAGGAAAAATCATACTATAATGAACATGGAAAGAATCCTTCTTAGAGAGAAATGTTTGTCAAATCTATTTTGGGCTGAAGCAATAGCATGCTCAGTTTATCTCTTGAATAGATCTCCAGTCTCAAGATGAAGGTCCCTCAAGAAGCATGGAGTGGGAAAAAACTGAATGTTGCTCATCTTAGGACATTTGGATGCATTGCATTTGCTCACATACCTTCTGAATTGAGGAAGAAAATTGATGATCGAAGTGAGAAATGCATTTTTGTTAGCTACAGTGAGACATCCAAGCCTACAGACTCTACAATCTAGTTCCAAAGAAACTCATTCTCAACAGAGATATGAAATTTCTTGAAAATCAGTTATGGAGTGAGTCCGAAAATCGTCCTATCGACAGTCAAAATCCATTGCTACCACTTCCTGAAAACACAGAAAATTCATGACAACAAACACATCAGCCTATCCTTCCAATATTGCAGGTATAAGGATAGCTTGAAAGTCCTTAGGACAACTCTTCTTCAAGTATAATTTCATCCTCTGAACTTCAAAATCAGAGAACTCGAAACTTGAGAGAAATCCATTAGCAGTTGGATGATATTGATCAACACAATCTTTTTGCATTAATGTCATGTCAACCTACATCCTTTAAAGAGGTAGCTAAAGAGCCACATTGGGTTCAAGCCATGAACCAAGAGATTTACTCTATTGAGAAGAAAAAGACATAGGGTCTCGTTGATCTGCCTAGACACAAGAAAAGTATTGGTGTCAAGTGGGTTTAAAAAACTAAACTCAATGAAAAGGGGCATATTGAAAAACACAAAGCAAGACTTGTTTCCAAAGGATTCTCATAGCAACCAGGCATTGATTGTGGTGAAACTTTTTCTCCAGTAGCAAGGTTGGAAACTGTAAGGAATCTCTTATCCATAACAACTCAACACAAATGGAAAGTATACTAGATGGATGTCAAGTCATCTTTCCTGAATGGCGTCTTAGAAGAAGAGGTCTATGTGGATCAGCCACCTGGATTTGAAGTCAAAGAGCAGCCAACCAAAGTGTATTGGTTGAAGAAAGACTTGTATGTCTTAAAGCAAGCTCCAACAACTAGGTACAATAGAATTGACATTTACCTAATCAAGAGTGGTTTCAGCAGAACCCAAAATGAGCCAACTCTATACACAAAAACAGATAAGCAAGGTAAAATTCTGATTGTATGTTTATATGTTGATGACATGATATATACTAGAAATATTGATTTAACCAGTTTTAAACATGCCATGCAATCTGAGTTTGAGATGACAGATCTTGGCATAATGAAATATTTTTTGGGGATTGAGGTTGACCAATCAACCAAAGGGATTTTTTTCTGTCTTCAAAAGTATGCATCATACATCATCAAAATATTTCGCATGGAAGAGTGCAATCCAGCATAAACTCCTATACCCCTAGGCACAAAATTGAGCAAGCAAGATAAAGGCCCTACAATGGATTCTACCTTGTACAAAATGTTTGTAGGCAGTTTGTTGTATCTTATAGAAACTTGGCCTAATATTATGTATGCAACCGACTTTGTTTCCAGGTTCATGGTATCTCCCAAATATTCTCACTGGAAGATGGCAAAAAGGATTACGAGATATGTTATTGGCACTCTCAATTTTGGTTTATGGAACACTCAGTCTGAAGATAACCATCTTTCTCGTTGCAATGACAATGATTTTGAAGGCAACCTAGATGACCGGAAAAACACTTCAGGATATGCTTTTCACTTGGGCACAAACCTGATTTCTTGGGAATAAAAGAAGAAGCCCATTGTCTCAATATCTTTTGCAGAGTCAAAATATTCCATTGCTACCTCAGCTTCCTATAAAGATGTGTGGCTACAAAGACTATTGAATGACATGTCACATACAGAAAAGGAGCCAACTCCTATCTTCTATGAAAACACTTCAACAATTGCTTTATCCAAAAACCATGTTTTTCATAAGAAAAACAAGAACATTGACACTCACATTCACTTCATACGTGAGCTAGTCAATAATGGTGACATCACACTTCAATTTTGTGGCTCACAAGATCAGCTCGCATAAATTTTTACAAATCCATTAGGAAAAACCACTTTTGATTTTTAGAGACAACACTTGGGCATTATCAGTGCTGATGTTTGTAACTATTGAGTTTAAGAGGGAGTGTTATTTATAACTGTAACCTCAAAAGTATGTGACTGTACACTGCTAGCTGTATCAGTCATTAAGATTTCTTGTTTTGTTTCTTGATTCAGTTGTAATGTTTCTCACCTATAAGCTTTGTTAATGCTCTGTGTTTTTCCCAAGGCTGCGGGGGTAGTCACAGAGGCAACGTCGAACCACTTGGAGTCTTGGATCTGTCCCTCCAAGACTCAGAGAGGGATCTCTCTTTCTGAATTAACTTGGTATGGAATAGGACAGATGTTAGGCTAGCTATGAAAGTATGGGGTTTTTTATTTTTAAATGGTTAGTTTGGGACAACAAGGAGGTCCATTGGGCAAATGGGGTCTGTACTTAAATATCTGATTCATTCTCAGATCTAGACAAAGCTCTTATACAGGGCAAGGTAGTGGAAATGTTGGATCGAATTTAAGTTTGCATGGTGTTGATTTGAGGAAGAACTAGGGGAGGAAAAAATCTAAGCAGAGGAGCAACTAAGAATTCCTTAATTGATCTTTTTGGAAGAGAAACATAAAGACTATCACAAGGTCATATGTAGAGCATTTTTCCAATAATTTTTTCTCTGTCACTATCTTCTGACAGTAAGACCTGAAAACAAGTGAAAGATGACAGGAAAAATACATGACAGAGAAAAGAAAACGCCAAGAACACCTCCGCACAAGAATCCTGTAAAAAACATGTCTATTACTAATCAATCATTTCATGATTACAGAAAAGGTTTTCTGGAATGGAAAAGCCCACTGTCAAGCCCACATAACCTCACAGGTCAAACCCTCATTTCATCTTTTACATGTGCATAAATAAGAAAAATTGCCTCTTCCCTTTCCCAGACTCGAGGTCTATCTCTGCTTTCTAAAAATATAAAGCAGTTACAATCATGCATGACACCTGTAAATTGTTTCCTAAAACAAACCAACAGTAAATTAAAGGGAAACCAAATTTAGAAATTGTTTTCTTTGGTTGTCTCAAATTCGCTGGAGGGTTATTGATGCCTATCCCTCGAATTTTGGAAATAATGGCCACTTGTCCCTTTGACTCCTGGTCCTCTGCCTGGGAATAAGAGATACTCTGCCACCTCCCTCTAACTGCTGCCTTAGATTCTGGAGATGATATTCTTCTTGTTGGCTTTCCTCCTGTAATTTCTCAACTATAATTTGAATGTCCTGCTGGAAAGTGCCGCTTGTGCTCTAATGCTGCTCCAAAATGTTGAACAGATTTGCCACCTAATGATGATCTGCGCCTAGAAAGTTGGATAATTGGTTGATATGAGGATCTAGATATGATCTTCAGTTATTGAATTACTACCACATGCCTCTGACTGCCAGCTACATTTGAAAAGATGACTCAAAACAATGATGCTTTGCCACATCAAGGACACCTTAGCTACTATATCATTAGCATTAGAAACTGCTTTGGCAACCGTGGAATGGGATTATTTTGCCAAAATTATCTCCTTTTCTAAATTTTCCACAGCAGTCATAGTAGCAGCCAACTTAGCCTCCAGATACTTGGTAGCATTTCTTTCTTTCCTTAAAGTCTCCAATTGCTTCCTGCTTTGTTCTATTGTTGCTGCAGCTTGTTGTGCTTCAACATCCTTCTCAGCTAGAATATTGATTCGTTCCTTTTCTGCTTCAATGAAGTTCTGTCTCCTTAGCCATGCACCTCTCTCCAACAGGAAGCTTAAGTCTTTTTTCATTCGAATGGTGGACAACACATTGACAGGTTAACATTCCCTTCGCTAGTCTTCATGATATCTTGAGGTCGAGCAAGTATTTTGTCAACTGAAAGAGACACCTATAGATACTCTTCTCTCTCTTTTAGATTCACAACAAACAGAGAAGGTGTTACCTCAAAGTATCTCTGCAACAATAGACCACTGACTTTGAACATAAAATGACCAAAATCTGCTAAGAGTTGACTGCCAGTTCCAGGACATTCTGCTTTCTGAAATGGCAATCTCAATATTGGAGCATCCATTAGGGCCATTTCCTCAATGTTCTCAATTTCATATTCTTTTAGCTTTTTTCTTACAACATCCTTGGTCCATGTCTTGCAAATATTTCCCAAGTAAAGGGTGTCATTATCCTGGCTTGGAGACACTCCACAATGCTTACCCTTCACCTGAGCATCCTTCAGTTTAGTTAAGCCACATTTTTCCGCTTCAATAGTCTCATAACGGATGAAAGAAAACCCCCTATTTTTCTGAGATACTGGATTCTTAGACATACGTATTTCCTTGATTTCACCAACTACACCAAAAACTTTCTTTAAATCCTCTTCAACAGCTTCTTTATCAAGACCACCTACAAAAATTTCAAATTCCTTTTGCCTTTGCCTATCTTTTAATGGAGCAGGAATGTCATTAATTTGATGTTATTCATCTTCTGCATCAGATGTCACTGTTGATGAAACTGAAGAATGCACAAACACTGGGGTATTTGTAGAAAGATTAGAACCTCTTTGGTGCAATGCCGACCTCTTGCCAGGTAGTAAATTGGTTAAAACATTTAAGTCCTGCTTAGCATGTTCTTGACTACTTGTGATTTGATGGGCCTGCAAAACTCTCGATCCAGCTTGATAGTTGCCTAGAGAAGAGTTTACCATGGTGACTGCAACATTTGTACCAGGAGAGCTACACCCGTGTTTTGATGCATCGCTTTCTTTTCTGGCAACAGTGCGAACATCACTGTCATGTGCGATAGTTTCAGATTTCATTACCTGAAGACTGGCAACGGACCTTGAACCATCAGCCTGTTTTAAGGATGGTTGCAAAATGACACTCGCTTTTTCAATATGAGGTTGTGAAACAACAACGACTTGATATATGTAAGGACCACAAATATCCTTGACTATCTGCGCATGGGGACTTAGCGATTCCTGAGCTTTAACCAGATGTGGCTTGATGGTATCCCTTGACACTTCATAATCCTCTATGCATGCGTGCTTCCCTATGTTTGACACCTTGAATCTGGTTCAAACACCTGGCATAGGGTTTAAAAGCTGCGTTTTATATATTTTTTGACTTTCTGTGGGCAATATCCCACATTCACGTGGTAAACTGAACTTTGGGTGTTTATATTAGCCAACAGTCACGTAGTCTTACGATGAAGTGAGCCCGAGGCTAAGATTTGGAGTTTGGTGTTGGCATTGGCGCTGGCTTGTGTGTTGGTTGTTGGTTTATGAAATGGTGCTTATCCTCGGTGTTGAGTATTCATGGGTTGGGCCTAGGCCAATATAATTTTTTGCTAAAATTATTGTCAAAATATTTATATTTTGATAAACAAGACAAAAACTCTGCATAAAGGCCGAGGGGCCAATTTTGTCTCAAAGACCAAAGTTTTGGCTAATAAACCAATCTTTGTATTTACCCACAAGAATTAAATTTTTCCATTCAAACCAATTCACAACTTTTTGCTAAAAATGCACCAGAACTCGCTTTGAAGCTCATGTGTAGGTACTTGTCTTTTGCTTGGTCAGTGTCGAGCACTTTCTGTTGCCTTCACCATGTGTCATGAGCAAAAGCATAATGCCTGAAATAGATAGATATTATTTAGAATACTGATTCCCTATTATATAGGGTTCTAACATAGGCTCCACTTGGGGAAGATAGCTCCAAAGGAGGTGTCTAGAATCCATAGAACTCTGAAATTCACAGACCAGTTGATCATTGGGCTGCCCCCATACTGTAAACTGAAAATAAAACCATGAAGAGACGAAAAAGAAAAGATGCTCATCCTGTTGAGATTATTGGCACATTCCTACCTACCCTACTTTGCTAATAGTTACTGCTTCAATCAGGTAATGAAAAAGTGCCAATGAAGCCAACCCAGCAGTTGATCCCATGATTGGGTTTCCTCATCGTGCTTGATGAAAATCAAAACTGAAATATGTAATGGCAACTAGTGACATATTTGGTCTTTATAGAGGGTACATGTCTGAAAATTCAAACTAGCATGAGCTTCCATGTAATCTGCTATAGGATCAATGAAAGCATGATGCATGATATTCATTCCTAGATCTTCTATGCCTAGTTGGTCAATTGCATCTTCAAAATTAAACCCTGCATCTACAACCTCAGCCTTATATTGGAAAACATAATCATCATCAATCTGCCAATCAATAGGTAGTACAATTTCCTCTTGCTTTGGAGAAGGAATATTTTCCAAGAATTCTTTGAGATCTAGGAAATTACATGAATGAGTTTGAGAATCCAAAAGTTCAATATCATTTTCGAACTTTTCAATAACTAGCTCAAGACAACATATTTTAATTTTAGGAGAAAATTTGCTCGATTCCAAAATACGAAACACAGTTGTTAAAAAGTCTTCGTCAATGTGAAATTCTGCTAACTTACCTCGGAATTCTTCTATGGCTTCACAAGATATAGGATTTGCCACATACTCTGTCATCTTGAAACCTCATCAAGGCTTTGAAATATGGATTCTTCAACAGTGAAGTCGCTTTTGAACTTTGAAGCTCGGGATCTTGAACAATGGAGTCGCTAGGTGAATGGTACAACCTTCCTGTGTTTGGCTTCTGTTCACCATCATAAGTCAAATCTGAACTTGAAGTGCAACTCTAGAGAATTTCCCCAGTGGAGTTGCCATAATGTTAACACTCTGTGTTTTGCCCAAGGCTGCGGGGGCAGTCACAAAGGAAACCTAGAACCACTTGGATTCTTGGATCTAGCCCTCCAAGACTCAGAGAGGGGTCTCTCTTTCTTAATTAACTTGGTATGGAATAGGACAGATCTTAGGCTAGCTATGAAAGTATGGGGTTTTTTATTTTTAAATGGTTAGTTTGGGACAGCAAGGAGGGCCATTGGGCAAATGGGGTATGCGCTTAAATATCTGATTCATTCTCAGATCTAGACACATCTCTTATATAGGGAAAGGTAGTGGAAATGTTGGATCAAATTTAAGTTTGCATGGTGTTTATTTGAGGAAGAACTAGGGGAGGAAAAAAGCCAAGCAGAGGAGCAACTAAGAATTCCTTAATTGATCTTTTTGGAAGAGAAACATAAAGACTATCACAAGGTCATATGTAGAGTATTTTTCCAATAAATTCTTCTCTGTCACTATCTTCTGACAGTAAGAATTGAAAACAAGTGAAAGATGACAGGAAAAATACATGACAGAGAAAAGAAAACGCCACCAACACCTCCGCACAAGAATCTTGTAAAAAACATGTCTATTACTAATCAATCATTTCATGATTACAGAAAAGGTTTTCTGGAATGGAAAAACCCACTGTCAAGCCCACAGAACCTCACAGGTCGAACCCTCCTTTCATCTTTTACATGTGCATAAATAAGAAAAATTGCCTCTGCCCTTTCCCAGACTCGAGGTCTATCTCTTCTTTCTAAAAATAGAAAGTAGTTACAATCATGCATGACACCTGTAAATTGTTTCCTAAAACAAACCAACAGTAAATTAAAGGGAAACCAAATTTAGAATCTGTTTTCTTTGGCTGTCTCAAATTCGCTGGAGGGTTGTTGATGCCTATCCCTCGAATTTTGTAAATAATGGCCACTTCTCCCTTTGACTGCTGGTCCTCTACCTGGGAAAAAGAGATACTCTGCCACCTCCCTTTAATGGCTGCCTCAGATTCTAGAGATGATATTCTTCTTGTTGGATTTCCTCCCGTAATTGCTCAACTGTAATTTGCATGTCCTGCTGGAAAGTGCCACTTGTGCTCTAATGTTGCTCCAAAATGTTGAACAGATTCACCACCTGATGATGATCTGCGCCTAGAAAGCTAGATAATTGGTTGATATGAGGATCTAGATATGATATTCAGTTATTGAATTACTTCCACATGCCTCTGACTGCCAGCTGCATTTGAAAAGATGCCTCAAAGAAATGATGCTCTGCCACATCAAGGACACCTTAGCTAGTATATCATTAGCATTAGAAACTTCTTTGGAAACCGTGGACTGGGATTCTTTTGCCAAAATTATCTCCTTTTCTAAATTTTCCACAACAGTCATAGTAGCAACCAACTTAGTCTCTAGATACTTGGTAGCATTGCTTTCTTGCCTTAAAGCCTCTAATTGCTTCCTGCTTTGTTCTATTGTTGCTGCAGCCTGTTGTGCTTCAGCATCCTTCTCAGCTAGAATATTGATTCGTTCCTTTTCTACTTCAATGAAGTTCTGTTTCCTTAGCTATGCACCTCTCTCCAACAGGAAGCTTAAGTCTTTTTTCATTCGAATGGTGGACAACACATTGACAGGTTAACATTCCATTCGCTAGTCTTCCTGATATCTTGAGGTCGAGCAAGTATTTTGTCAACTGAAAGAGACACCTATAGATACTCTCCTCTCTCTTTTAGACTCACAACAAATAGAGAAGGTGTTACCTCAAAGTATCTTTGCAATAATAGACCACTGACTTTGAACATAAAATGACCAAAATCTTCTAAGAGTTGACTTCCAGTTCTAGGACACTCTGCTTTCTGAAATGGCAATCTCAATATTGGAGCATCCATTAGGGCGATTTCCTTAATGTTCTCAATTTCATATTCTTTTAGCTTTTCTCTTAATCATCCTTGGTCCATGCCTTGCAAATATTTCCCAAGTAAAGGCTGTCATTATCCTGGCTTGGAGACACTCCACAACACTTATCCTTCACCTGAGCATCCTTCAGTTCAGTTAAGGCATGTTTTTCCGCTTCAATAGTCTCATAACATATGAAAGAAAACCCCCTATTTTTCTGAGATACTGGATTCTTAGACATCCATATTTTCTTGATTTCACCAACTACACCAAAAACTTCCTTTAAATCCTCTTCATCAGCTTCTTTATCAAGGCCACCTACAAAAATTTCAAATTCCTTTTGCCTCCACCTATCTTTTAATGGAGCAGAAATGTCATTAATTTGATGTTCTTCATCTTTTGCATCAGATGGCCCTGTTGAGGAAAAAAACCCCTATGAAAGAAAACCCCCTATTTTTCTGAGATACTGGATTCTTTGACATCCATATTTTCTTGATTTCACCAACTACACCAAAAACTTCCTTTAAATCCTCTTCATCAGCTTCTTTATCAAGGCCACCTACAAAAATTTCAAATTCCTTTTGCCTCCACCTATCTTTTAATGGAGCAGAAATGTCATTAATTTGATGTTCTTCATCTTCTGCATCAGATGGCCATGTTGATGAAACTGAAGAATGCACAAACACTGGGGTATTTGAAGAAATATTATAACCTCTTTGGTGCAATGTCGGCCTCTTGCCAGGCAGTAAATTGGCTAAACCATTTAAGTCCTTCTTAGCATGTTCTTGACTACTTGTGATTTGATGGGCCTGCAAAACTCTCGATCCAGCTTGATAGTTTCCTAGAGAAGAGTTTACTATGTTGATTGCAACATTTGTACCAGGAGAACTACACCCATGTTTTGATGCATCACTTTATTTTCTGGCAACAGTGCGAACATCACTGTCATGTGCGATAGTTTCAGATTTCATTACCTGAAGACTGGCAACGGACCTTGAACCATCAGCTCGTTTTAAGGATGGTTGCAAAATGACACTCACTTTTTCAATATGAGGTTGTGAAACAGAAACGAATTGATCTATGTAAGGACCACAAATATCCTTGACTGTCTGCGCATGGGGACTTAGCGATTCCTGAGCTTTAACTAGATGTGGCTTGATGGTATCCTTTGACACTTCATAACCCTCTATGCATGAGTGCTTCCCTGCGTTTGACACCTTGAATCTGGTTCAAACACCTGGCATAGGGTTTAAAAGCTGCATTTTATATATTTTTTGACTTTCTGTGGGCAATATCCCACATTCACGTGGTAAACTGAACTTTGGGTGTTTATATGAGCCAACAGTCACGTAGTCTTACGATGAAGTGAGCGCGAGGCTGAGCTTTGGAGTTTGGTGTTGGCGCTGGCGCTGGCTTGTGTGTTGGTTGTTGGTTTATGAAATGGTGCTTATCCTTGGTGTTGAGTATTCAGGGGTTGGTCCTAGGCCAATATAACTTTTTGCTAAAAATATTGTCAAAATATTTATATTTTGATAAACAAGACAAAAACTCTGCATAAAGGCCGACGGGCCAATTTTGGCTCAAAGACCAAAATTTTGGCTAATAAACCAAGCTTTGTATTTACCCACAAGAATTAAAATTTTCCATTCAAACGAATTCGCAACTTTTTGCTAAAAATGCATCGGAACTCGCTTTGAAGCTCAGGTGCAGGTACTCATCTTTTGCTTGGTCAGAGTCGAGCGCTTTCTGCCGCCTTCACCATGCGTCATGAGCAAAAGCATAATGCCTGAAATAGATAGATATTATTCAAAATACTGATTCCCTATTATATAGGGTTCTAACAAGGTTCATCCTTTCATCTAATACGAATGTGCTCTACACGTTCTTGTTCCCAACATGTATTCTTTGTATTATCTTCTTTACTTCTTATTTTTTCAATGAGTATATTACATGTTGTGTTTCCAACAACGATGCAGGGCCAAGTTGCACTGGAAATGCATGTGACTAGCTCATTAGCAACACAACCGTAATGTCTATCCATAAAAAATTGATCATGTACAACATTGTTAGGAAAGGTGAGCCATTTGCATTGCTACCTACTCATTAAATGATAGTTTCTTTGTCCACAACCTTGCAAACTGTACAGAGAATTTAATATTTCAAAAGAAGAACAATGAATCAACCAAACAAATCTACAGTCACCAAATTGTACAGAGAATTTAAGATTTTAAAAGAAGAACAATGAATAAAAAAAGCAAATATACAGTCACCAAAAATGTTAGAGGTGCATATTTTTTAATCAACTTAGGAATCGACGTTTCATAGAATTAGAAAATCAGGATTAGAATTTGAAAAACATTTTACTAGTAAAATGTATATATCACATGTATTTGATTAAACCATCCAAATGAATAACTAAACATTTAAACCATAATTCACTCTCAAAATTCTTCATGATAAACACTTCGCTTATTAAATTCAATAATGATTGGAACCTACATAAATATTTAAATGATGCACGCATAGATTATTCATCGCAAAGAGACTTACATGTTTTCACAGGAAATGACAACATTCTGTCAAAACATCAATGAGATAATAATGGGTCATGAATGCATGTATCATACGAGCATTTTCCTGGCTATTATTTAAACACAAGTTTTCAAAATAATGGGCATGCTTGCTTAGATTACCACAATGGATTAGGCTAACTCAGGAGCAATATTCCCTCCCGATTTATGCTTTTCAGGCAAAAAAAGGGACCTGAATCTGGCCAAATTTTCAAGGATAGTTTGAGTTTTGCATGGATAAAAGTTCCATGCGATTCAGAACCTTACCCCAAGGGTTTTTCCCCATTTTAAACCAACCCATATGCTCAAAAAATCGATTTGAGTTCTGGATTGGATGGAAATTTAAAAGCAAGCTGCTGAAAAACCTATCGAAAAAGTAACTCGAGAGGGAAGATTGATCCCGAGTTAGCCCACTCCTTAGCGCAACCACACATATAATGGTTGTTGGTGTATTTAAATTATATGCATTTTGTAGTAACTCGGTAATAAATGTTGTATAGGAATATACCTTCTAAAACAATATGTGTTTAGTATTCTAGTGCAAGATGTATATCATCCTTTGAATGTTACAAGTTAAACTATAGTTACGAAAATTTTGTTCAGTATTATAATTTGATAAGTTTATGTGTGGGTGGGGAACATGTGTGGGAAATATTGATCACTATTCAATTATCTACTCACTTCCTTTTCATCTTGTTTGTTAGTAAATAATGAATAAACAAATTACACTAAAAAGTGAATATATTATTTGACTCCTTACATACTACTTAATTTTACCAATTATATGTACTTCCTTATAATACAATTTCTATGTCCATGTACTTTTTTTAGATGCAATAAATTCAATATTTCCTCTAACCAAGAAATAATCACAATATGCAATCAAAATCTTTTTATATCTCATAAGTTCAAGTATAGCTATCAAAATCTTGTTCAATCTCATAACTTCATCTATGTTTACTTACTTTTATCTAAGATAGAACATGATTTTTTCATGAGCATACCTGCCACAATTGAAGGATGGTCGTCTATAATGTGAGAGTTCAATGCATTCAATGCTAGTGTTTTCCTCAATGCATTGAATACTATCATCTGTACGACCAATGCAACCACAAAATGCCAATTTGTGAATAAATATAGTGGCCCAAAGAAGAACACTGAGGATAAAGAGGTAAGTGCAGAGTTTGTCAAGCACAACAAATACGTGCAGCTTTGAAAGATTTTCCAACAAATTAAACCAGGTTTTGAATCCCATCAAATCCACAACCGGATCCACAATAAGAGTTCAAATAATATTTCAAATCATTTGACCAATGGTATGATAGATAATTCTCTTTTAAAATTGCAAGAAAATAAAATAATTCGGAAAAAATTTAAAAATGTTTAGTCAATTCTCTAACTAATACCAGATCAACGATAAATCCAATGCTATATGTGTTACAAAATATTCCCCCTATGAACATGTAAAATATCCCTTGGATATATAGACCCTTATTCTTGAAGAAAAAATAACAAACAAATGGACACCAACATTCCTTTAGATCTATTCTTTATGTCTATAGGCAGAGAAGATAGAAGAAATAAGTGTGACTAACTCATTTTCAACGGTTGTCCTCACTAATATTCAATGTTTGGTCTTGTTGCCCAAGCTTCTATCATGATGAAGAAAGTCAAAAAAGAACATAACAACACCTGCTACTCCTCCAAGCTCTACAGTCCAGTCTTTGCCTAAATGACTCAAGATTAGAATGATGATGCTTTGATGGATTCCTTCCTCTAAGATCAAAGGTTTGACACTATGAAATCCTTTCTCCTCCTTTCACCTTGGAATGCACTCATCATATAGGATTTGGTGGCTTAACCACCATGAAGAATTTTAGGAAATGGTTAAGGATTTTTCTCCATAACTTGTGATTTTAGCCTAAGATGGATCCATGAGATATGATTCAACCCAAACAAACCGCATCTCCTCAGAGATGGTCCTTAGAAAAAGGTGGGTTAGTTATAAATCCCTCTAACCACTTCAAATATCCCCTAGTATTGAGTACATAGTGTTGTCATCGCTCCCTATACATGGGAAGGGAAGGAGCATTGATAAGAGTTCAATGCTCCCTATACATGGGAAGGGCAGAATTAACCTTAAAAAATGGTCAAAATCTCATGGTAAAAAACAATTTTTCGACCTTCTCATGATGATTTTTTTTCCTCCACATTTATTAGGGATTACGAAAAATGTTCTTCCATGGTGTCAAAGTTGTGACACTTAATAAAGTGCATATGACACTTAGTAAGGTGCATACAACACTTGTTAAAGTGCATGCGACACTGAGTAAGGTGCATACGACACTTACAACACTTTTAGAATGAGATACATAAGTGCGACACCTAGTAGTGCGGGAATTTGGTGTGTAACAAATGCACCCTAAAGTGTGAGGTCAGAGGAGAGACTGATGGATGAAACACTTTAAAAAATATTAATGTAAGGGCACTGGAGTAGGAGAGCTTGACGACAAACAAACATCCAACAATATATATGTATCATCCCTGAGGAAGACATACCTATGCTCAGAGTAAATTGACTCAAAGCATGGTTGCCGACCAATACATTGTGAATCCATGAAAGTATTGACTAAGGATATGGCCACTGGAGATACAATGTGGATCCATAACTCCATGACATGATTTGGTCATAGCTACAAAAGAATACACAGTGGATCTATGATATGACAAGAACATAGCCACAGACCAATACAAATTGGATCTGTGTGACAACATATACATCAGTGAGATTACCAATATGGTGGTTATACTAGAATATTCTACATATTCAAATGATATACATCGTAGTTTGGGTAAAGAACATAACATAGTGAGATTCCAATCCACAGTCTTCATCTCGATCCCAAAATAGTACGATTCTAGAGATGTGAATAGATGCCATGGTGTCGAGCATGGTAGAAACCACTTGATCACCGATCGTTGATGTATACCATTAACAAGTGTGAGGGAAATAAAAAATGATGACAATGAATCCAAGGGTACCCTAATACATTCCAGTGAGTGTGAACAAATGATATAAAGTTGAAAATGCATGGAATCATTCGATCATAGACCAATGGTGTAAACCTACCATGGAAGGCTAGGAAACCTACCATTGAGGTGTGTTGGCTCCAAGGTACTAATTGGTTTCTGTGTCTAATTCCTAGATAATGTGTTGAAGTCAATATGAATAGACTTGTCGAAGGAGGGCCATGATGTATCCCCCATCATTGACACGAAACTGACACCAGAAACTTATGAAAGATAGTGGATTAAATGAATATGGACCGACATGAGGATGAAAGATGGTAGTACTGTAGAATGGTTGGTTTGAGGTGAAACATCTCTTGAACATTGTGAGGCATGAAAAATGACTTCGCATCATGGACTCGACTGAGACATAGACCAAATCATAGTGTGATGATCAATGGAGCACTCTTCAGGTGAGGTGAAGGAGTATGAGGACTCATGGGATTGGTATAAATCAGAGACAAGTAGATTACCCAACTATAAGATGAAATGAAAACAAGTGCCATTTTCAAGGGAGAGAACAAACAACTGCCATGATTCTTTCCAAAAACTTGACCCACTTCCTTCAATTCCCCCCCTACCATGATTGGCGAGTACCTCTTGTTTTTTAACGAGCTTGAAGTGGATAATAGATTCTTGGTATATCTCTTCTTCGATGAGTCCCTCATAATATGTTTAATGAACCCCAAGAAGGAGGGGTTCAACCCTGTATGGGTCCTTCAATGCATGTTTTACTAGTCCAAAGAAGGAAAACTCAGCAGTCTTTTCAGGTTTAGAAAATCTGAAAATATCTTAAATACAACTCCATGGATGTTCATTTTCATAAATTTAGTCCCCCAAGTTCGAAAAAGTATAAAACAATAAAAGGGAGAACTCTTCTAGTCATAATTGCCTAGAGTATACATTTTTCATAGTTAGTCTTATGAGGCTAAAAAATGGGTAAACTACCACTCGAAAGATGACTCTTTGTCGTTTAATGAGCTTGAAGGACGACAAAGTATGCTTGTAGTTTTTTTCAATTTTTAACGTGCTTGACACAAAAAGAGAACTGTGCTCAGAGTTGGTTTCATTTTTGATGAGCCTGAAAAACGAGAATAAACTATGCTTAGTATAATACCCATAAACAAGCTTGGTCCCAACATGATGTCCAAAGGTTGGTACATTGATTGATACCTATTGGCAGGTTTTTTCCCAACATGGTGTTCAAAGGTTGTTACTTTTCCCCCAACATCATCCTAAGAAGTTGGCGGTTTAACTTCAGTATGATGTCCAAAGGATGGAGACATGCACCCTAAACTCCAGTTCATCTTCTGACTCTTTTTCTGCACTCTCTTAGCCTCCTGGTTACTAATAGGTATAGGTTCACTAAAGAGGGAGGAAGAAAGAGGATCAACTAATATAGGTAGAGGAAGGGAAGGTTTAGGTACCAGATCTTGTGGAATACGGGACTCTGCCATAATAAGTAACATGATACATAATAAGTAACATGATGTCGCGACTCTTCCGAATATTTTTCTGCACTCTCTTAGCCTCCTTGTTACTAATAGGTATAGGTTCACTAGAGAGGGAGGAATAAAGAGGATCAACTAATATAGGTAGAGGAAGGGAAGGTTTAGGTACCATATCTTGTGGAATACAGGACTCTGGCATAATAAGTGACATGATGTCTTCTAGTGTTTTAGTGGCATATGGGCTAGGAACTACCTATTATAACCCTAAATTGATCCATACATGCATACCTGGCACTTGGCCCTCTTACTTGCTATTTTTTCCAAGCCATCACTGAGTTGCTCTTCTTAAAAACTCATTTTTTGAAGATGTACACTCCTTGCACCAATAATTCCCATGTACACACGCCTACTACACCATTATATCCCACATACGTATGCTAGCTACAACACTACAACCCGCATATACTTGCTAAAGTTGCAAAAATTTAAAAGTTGCAAGGAATTCGCTGAGATTATGGGATACTGGGTAGTTTCCCAACTAATCCACCGCCTATATCCCGTCACCCAACCAAATAACCATCCTTTTGTCATATAAAAGGAGGTGTTGAGGTCTCATTCCAAATCTAAGCATAAGAACAGTGAAACTCTGCTCGTTTCACATCCCCTCCTTGCCCCAAACATTTGCAACCTTGTTGTGAGAATTGCCTCAGAATTCCCCATTTTTCCCTTTTTCCTCCATCATAAGCCCATTACATTTCCTAAGAAGATGGTTGAGAGGAGAAAGATACATGGAGGTGCACTTGGATCTTGGTGAAGAGGATCCCGAACTAGGTTCGAGGAGTAATAGCCGACTTTGGTTGTAAGTAATCATTGTATTATCAATAAAATAAGAACTTTTCCTGTCCCAGAACATGATGCGTCGAATGTTTGCATTTGATTTATGTTTTTATTCTAACATATAACCCTTATTTATGTATGAAATGTATGATTTTAGTTCCCTGTTTATCTGTCTTTCAATAAAGGCCAACCTTGGGAGGAGGTTTGCAGTTAGCGGAGCCTTCAAGCGCGAGAGGATCTACACCGGACACAGAGTAAAGGTACAATTACCAGATCCTTCTTATTTTACTTTTCTTGCATAAGTCTGTGGTATGTTTGGGGTATTTAGAGAGGTAGGAGAATTTTAAACGGTTATTGATCTTCCTACATTGTAAACCCTGGTGTAGCCATAGGGGGGTTTTTCCTGCTAACAGAACTGGTGACCATATTGTGGAAAGCCTCTAGGGTTTTAGGGGATTTGTTTTGGGTGTTTGATTGGGTTTATACCTTTTGAGTTTCTTTTTGAGTCTGCTGAGTCTTTAAGGGATTCTGGTCACCTATTGGTTTCATACCAGTTCTCCCTACCCTATCATTCTATCTATTTCATTTCTTTTTTTTCAAGGAATACAGAGGTGTACGCGACTTGTTGTGGGTCAACACACATACATACATGACCTACTTTATAGACAACCCGCGTACATATGCAGGATACTTAAGCATCAATAGAGTACCTGTGTCAAGAAATTGTTTTTAAGAAGAGGTAGTCAACCTCTTCCCTGATTGAAGTTTTACTTCTTGGGGTTTCTTGATTACATACAGTGTCTCTGGTTTTTACGGTCAAAGCCTGGGTTAAATGTCAGTTTTCTTATCTTTTTAAAGATTTCTTGTGTTTACTTCGAAAGGGTTTTGGGCAAGTCTTAGAGTTTTTTATCAACCTGTTTTGGTGTCTTTAGCAACTCCTTGGGATCCGCAGTGGGCCAGAGGTTAGTTTTAGTCTTGTCTTGTTTTTCACTTTTTCCCCTTTCGATCGCTTTAAAGAAAAAGAAAAAATATTTATTTCAAGTTTCTTATTTGAAGCATTTTAAAAAGAAAAGAAAAATATTTCATTTCTTAGTTTGGTAAAGTAGTTAGGGTTTAGTTATTTTACTTGAAATGAAAAATGAGTTCAATTTTTAAGTTCTTTACTGATTTCTTAGAACATTAAGTAGCTTGTAGTCGAGTGAAATTTCATTTTAAGTCTTCCTTTTAAAGATCTTGAAAAAGTTAGTTATGAAAGGTTGGTTAAGGAGTTAGTTCCAAATATTTATTGTTAACTAGAAGTAATTTTTCTTTCAGTTTTGTTTACTTCTCCTTTGTCGTCTACCATACACATCACTACTTTCACTTCCATTTCCTTTGAGTTAAAACAAGCCATTTAAAATTAATGCTAATTAAAATTTACTAGACTTTATGTTTGTAGGGTCAATCAACTAGTTTAGGCTAGAGCCTTGAATCAGGTTGGAGAGGAAACTCTTCAAGGCATATAAAAAAACATTGGAGTCTGAGCTAGGGCGTGTAAAATGTCCAGTGATGTGAAAGTTATCTGGGACCCCCCTCTAACACAAGGGCTAAACACGAGGTTGTGTGTGGAAAGGTATTGGAGATAACCCTTCCAAAGCTGGACCAAGTGTAGTGGGGAACACATATTGAGGACTTGACTTGGGATACTATCTGTTGCATTTGCCTACAGATCTTCATGGACCATGAATTCATTCGAGATCCTTAGTTATCTTCCATACCACTTTCTCTCGATACCCTTGGTAGGTTTCAGAATTTTTATCCTGCTCATTGCGATCCACCTGACTGTTGGTTGTACCCACATAGTGATTGTTTACGCGCTGGAAACTTAGTTGTCCTTATCCTAGGGACTTACACAGGTGATTGCGGGGGGTATACCACGGTACCAAGGGTAGACGTCGAGCCATGCTTTGTAGAGTATACCCGGAGGGTGCTTCCATTTTCAAGCTGCACTTGCACCGGTAAGTTGATCTAGTGTTGGCTAGTGTAACTGTTCCTCCTACTAGATAGTGGTGTTCTTGATTTGCCTTTAGGAATTTTCAGTGTGTGTTCTATGCTCCCTAGTTTTCCATAGTGAGTTAGTTAGTCATTTATTTGGGTCTCTGACCTAAGGTGGTAGACCACCCACTCTATCAGTCGTGAGGAATTTTCGGTCTTCCACTTAGAAACATGGAGCCGCCTCTTTATAGGTGTTGTTTTTATACCACTGGTTCACCAAGAGTCAGTGTCTGAGACATTTACAAACTTGAAGGATCCCGCAAGGGGAGAAACTGCGCATAAGATCTTCATGGATAAAGTTCCCGACGATACCAACCAAGGAACCCCTTCACAAGGGTATTCTTGTGCTTTTCCTTTCTTTGGAAACATTGATGTCCCTTTGATGGCCACTTTGTACATTCTTGGGTTGAATGTGGGACTACCGATTTGGTTTGGTACCATTCCAAATGTCACGCATGCTCTTGACGATTCTAAGTTAAGAACTTTATGTCATGGGAACCATGTTGATGTTCCTTCATCAACAAAGTGTTCTCCTCCTCCTTCTCCCGCCTCTGGTGAAAGTACAATTACAAGTAACCAAAATTCTAAATGGAATAGAAAGAGAAAGAATAGGAAGAAGAAATCACCAACCTCTGCGAGTCATTTTGGAAATGGTTCCTCAACCTCTACACATCATGTTGAAGACTAGCACCTAGCCTATGCAAGTCATGCTTGGGGCATGAACCTAGTCCCTACAAGTCATACTGGAGTTCAATCACCAACCTATGCAAGTCATATTGGAGATGTGCAACCAACCACTGCTAGTCATGCTGGGGGCATTGATTATGTTGAGAAACCTAGATGGATAGGATGTAAGCCTAAGTTACCTTGTAAGCTTTGAAAGGGAGATCAACTTACTCATTTGTGCTCTGGTATTCTAGAGGTACAAATATTGTGGTCTTTGTCTGCAAGCTCTTCTGATTCTGAGTCTTTTGAAGTTTCCTTATAGCCTATTAAGCCAGTGGTTGAGAAAGTGGTCACACCAATGCAGTATTCGGATGATCCCACTCTTCTATTGGAGAGTGTCGAGTCTACCAACGTGGTTGTGTCAATACATTCTTCAGATGATCCCACTTCTCTTTTGGGGGGTGTTGTGCCTATAGACCATGTTTTCTCACAACCTATTCAACCACTGGTTGAGAAAGTGGTCATGCCGATGCAGTCTTCCGCTGATCCTACTCTTCTCTTGGAGAGTGTCGAGTCTACCAAAGTGGTCATGCCGATGCAATATTTAGCTGATCCCACTCTTCTCCTGGGGAGTGATGTGTCTATCGACTATGTTTTTATCATTTCTAGTTCAGTAATTTCAGAACAAGGGGGAATTCCGCTCACCTTCGAGCACACCCCCTCCAAGCCCTAGGATGGGTTCCTTTGATTGGAATGATCTTGTTGAGCCTCATCTTCCTTCTTCCACACCTTTTCAGATAAGGTTTGAAGTTAATTCAAAAAACATTTATCAATGTATTGTGGATGAAGGAGCCTCTACAAGTATTTTATCCTCCTCGGTTTGGAAAGTCTTGGGATCTCTCGATCTTGTGTCTGCTTCGCATGAGCTATTGGCTTTTGACAAATGTCCTAGTGAATATTTGGGGGTTCTTCCCCAATTTCCTATCTCATTAGGTGGGAATATTGTCCTTGTCAATGTTATAGTGGTGCAAGACCCATTAGATTTCAATATGCTTCTCGAGCATGATTATGTATATTCTATGAACGTTGTGATGTCTATTCTCTTCTCGGTGATGCATTTCCCTCATAATGGAAGCATTGTCACTATCGACCAATTGGCATCTGATAATCATCATCCTAATTCAACGTTAGTTCAGGTTGCCCCTTTATATGTTCCTTGTGTTTGTGTAGACTCTACCCCACCACAGGTTAATTATTTGGCATTTTATCCTCGATGTTCAATTTCTCCTAAGAAGGAACTTGTTCACTCATGTTTTCCTTCTCGAGAAATGGTCTCGACAATTGACCCATTGGTTTATCCAATGGGGGCATGGGAGCCCTTGCTTCCCCCTCTTGGTACAAATTATCTCACGGGATTAATTGAGAAAAGTAGCTCCCTGGAGTCTTCTTTAAGCCCTTTTCAGACTCTCTAAACATGAAAATATTGTCGAGTGATCTTGTTTCCCTTCACGCTCGCCAAACTCTGATTTGAAGACACGTCTGTCCGACGATAGTTTACCCCTTTTTCGGTCTGGATGGTCAATTTTATGAACAAAGGTATACTCTAGGAACTTTGGTTTTCTAGAAGAGTATTCTCAGGTATAAGTTTAACCCTTTTTCGGGCCTGAGGGACTAAATTTACGAAAAAGGAACCCCCATAGAATCCATAGTTAAGCTCTTTTCAGACTCCCTAAAATTGAAAATATTACTGAGTGACCTTGTTATTTCACACTCGTTAAATTGGTCCAGAAGAACATCCCCTACAGAGTCCATAGTTAAGCTCTTTTCAGTCTCCTTGAAATTGAAAATATCATCGAGTGACCTTGTTCCTTGACACTCATTAAATTGTCACATAAGAACATATATTGCCATGAGTTTACCCCTCTTTATGGCCTGTATATTATGGAGGAAAATGGTACACCTCGGGAGATTCATCTGACTGGGAGAGTTATCCTAAGTAAATTTTATACTTTTTCGGGCCAAGGAGACTAAATCTAGAAAAAGGTAGTGAGTCCATAGTTAAGATCTTTTCAGATTTCTTAAAATTGAAAAGATTGCCGAGTGATATTGTCTATGTCACACTCGTTAAAATGGTTTTGAATATACATCTTTTCAGTGAAATTTTATCCCTTTTTGGAATCGACTAGACTACTTCCGAAAAAGGTACCCCAGTTGAGTCTTCTTTTACGTTTTTTCAGACTCTCTAAACGTGAAAAAACTACCGAGCTTACCTTCTCTAGGCTCATGAAAAATACATTGAAGGGGGTTTCATTGTGTCTTGCTATTTTCATTTTCATCTCTGTGTCTTTGGCCTAATGCTAGATCCATGTTTCCCTCAACTAAACCTTTGAATCATGCCTTATATGCAATCCTTGTAGCACTTTGCCTCTGCGACCTGACACCTTGACCCATGAAGGAATTTTCCGCGAGTCTCCTTTTTTCTGTACATGTCTCCTTGCTCTGAGAATTACTATTTTCCTTGCTCTTAGAACTAGTATGCTTGCGACACTCATTCCTCCTTTGTAATGTAGCATTCTTTTATTCTTTTTCAAGCTCTTTAAAAATATTGAAAAAGACAAAAAAAATAAAAAAAAACCCCAAAAAGAGGAAGGGAAATATATATTCTTTTTTGGCAGCATAATGAGTCTCCCTTGGACAAAGCACATCCTTCTATTTGTTCGTCAAGATTTGGGATTTAATATGACCTTAGGAATTTGTTCTCGCTACATAGAACTATTTCCTCCTCCATTTGGTTATTCTTCCAAACACATGGAGAGTTTGTGTTTCCTTCTGCATTGTGAACTTATGTCAATGTCATGTTGCATGAGTTTGATCATCTTTCATGCTCTTGTCCAAGGTAAGTTTCACCCATACTGATTTGACTTTTCTATAGTTTCTCTCTTGATCTCATGTCCGACCATCCCAAAATCCCAATCAACTCCTTGTTCGAAATCAATGAAGTTCTTTGCCTGATCACCGATATCTTCTTTTCTTTTCTCGATGAGACGTTGAAGACCTCTAGGTAGTGAAGTCATACACTCACATTACGCTCCTACCTAAGTTTTGAAGATCTTAAAGTTGTTTCTCGAGCTCTGAAGGCCACATCTCTAGCCATCAGGCGTCATTAGCTTCTTGAAGATGGATACTATACATGCATATCTTTGATTTTGAGATGTAGATCCATTGTGTATTGCTCGCGACTATACTTTATATAGTTATATGACATGGATCTATAGTGTATTTTATTGGAAGCCATGATTTATTTCATCCTGAGCATGGGTATGCTCGCCTTGGAGAGACAGTTGTTATTTTTGCAGATGGCACCTCCCGAACTCTGGTCCTGAGCTCACTCGCTTCATACATTGGTGAAGATTTTCTAATGTATTTCAGCCATCAGATGCTCTTCTGACCTCACACATTAGGGGGAATGTTTTATAACCCTAAATTTCTCCATACATGCATACCTGGCACTTGGACCTCTTACTTTCTATATTTTCCAAGCCATCACTGAGTCTCTCTTCTTAAAAACTCAGTTTTTAAAGATGTACGCGCTCTGCACAAATACTGCACATGTACACATGCTTGCTGCACCACTATATCCCACGTACACACCACTACACCACTACAACCCTTGTATACTTTCTAAAGTTTAAAAAAATAAAAAATTGCAAGGAATTCATTGAGATTACGGGCTATTGGGTAGTTTCCCAACTAATCCACCACCTATAGCCCATCACCCAACCGAATAACCATCCTTTTGTCATATAAAAGGATTTTTTGGGGTCTCATTCCAAATATAAGCATAAGAACAATGAAATTCTGCCTGTTTCACATCCCCTCCTTTCCCCAAGCATTTGCAGCCTTGTTGTGAGAATTGCCTCAAAATTACCCACTTTGCCCTTTTTCCTCCATCATAAGCCCATTCCATTTCCTAAGAAGATGGTTGATATGAGAAAGATACACGGAGGTGCACTTGGAGCTTGGTGAAGAGGATCCCAAACCAGGTTCGAGGAGTAGTAGATGACTTTGGTTGTGGTAATCACTGTATTATCAATAAAAGAAGTACTTTTCCTGTCCCAGAACATGATGTGTCGAATGCTTTCATTTGATTTATGTTTTTATTATAACATATATACCTTATTTATGTATGAAATGTATGCTTGTAGTTCCCTATTTATCTGTCTTTGAATGAAGGCTAGCCTTGGGATGAGGTTTGCAGTCAGCAGAGACTTCAAGCGCGAGAGGATCTACACCGGACACGGAGTAAAGGTACAGTTATTGGATCCTTCTTATTTTAATTTTCTTGCATAAGTCTGGGGTATGTTTGGGGTATTATAGAGGTAGGATACTTTTAAACAGTTATATATCTTCCTACATTGTAAACCCTGGTGTAGCCATAGGGGGGGTTTTTCGGCTAGCACTACTCGAGGATTGTTGCACCATACCCATAATCATATTTAACATGGAAAACTCATGTGGGGGATTGGGGGGAGGTAAGGGAAAAACTCCCATGAGTGAGGAATCCTTGAGGAGACTTACCCCCACATTTTCATACTTAAGATCACATTGTCCTAGGAAAGGGATATTATTTGTTGTAGAAATATTGAGATCTGGTGTGCAATAATCAAGGTGGCCAACAATCACAATTTTCCCTTAATGGGGAAATTGAAAAATGCGAAAGACTGAATAAGTGACAACATTCATCGCATAGAACCAACTGTGACTTAGAAACAAATAATAATCCAGGGGTGCATCAACCACTTCAATGTCAATAGAAATGAATTTTCCCTTTAATTCCACATCGAAATATTGCAAGAGGCTATAAGGTTGGAAACCACGTCCATCAAAACATTTAAGGGTGGTAGGAGACTGGTTAATTTCAGGAGAACCAATGGCTCTCTAGTAGGACAATCATGACACATGTGGAAGCTCCTTCATCCAAAATAGTGTGATGGATATTCTCCCCATGAACCATAGTCTGAATTTGGAATTCCATGTGGTGGGAGAGCCTTGGTTAGAAATAGTCCATATTAAACATAATCATATTTGACACCTATGGATCCAAAACTCCAATGGCTGACAACAAGGTTCTATGTTGACTTGGACAGTTCGTAGAACTTCAAGTGTCAACGTAGCACAAGGTTCTTGCACCAAATCTTCAACAATGTTGTATTTTTTAGTAGTGCGGGCACTTGGATTAAATAGCGATTTTCAAATTGTTCCCTTGGGTGGGTGAAAAATTGAGTCAACAACAAGCCTCTCTATCTTAAGAGGGGTGGAGGATGGAGGAGGAGTGTAAGTGGAGGGATAATTGATATCACCTCCATTGGCATGATTTTCTGGAGGAGTGTCATAAGTCTTAGCTCTGGTTGTTAGACTAACCGTATCCTTACAAATAAAAACCTGAGTGGAATTTGAGGAAGCATCCCCATGGTGGGAATGACCTGTGTTGCCTTCTTATGGAGGGGCAGGATTTTGTACTACCATTTCTTGTTGTTGATTTGGGAAAGGGTCAGTTAACTCTATGGGTGGGGAGGTACCCTTCATAAATTTTTTGACTTTCTCACGATGAGGGTGGTCTTTCGTGTAGTGGTACTCCGTACAAATCATGCAGGGAAGCTTAAGTTTCCTTTTCGGTTGGGTATCAACAATTTTTTGTACTCTCCTACTGTTTAGAATATTTCTTGGATTTACCCTTCTTTTTATTCTTACCTCCAGGTTGTTGAGATAAAGTGGAATGGATTGCATTCACCTCGAAGGTTTGAGCAGGAGAGGAAGAAGTTTTGGTGTTGGTAACAGAACCCACCATGCCATTTACACAGGCTTCTGAAATAGGTCTTTTCATATCATTTGACAAGAAAGGAGCATGAGGGATCATATTGTAAAGTGTCCCAAACTAGGAATATACCAAGTCCAAATATTGTGCACGACTGATGGCTTGCTCCTCAGTGACAACACCTCCCATGGGGACATCTCTAGCGATGGGTGGAAAAAGTGACTTGGTAAACCAATCTACCATAAGTTGGTCTGGAATGGTGTCTTTAATAAATCATCTTCATCACTTCCATTCATGAATATGATCATATATATGAGTGGAGGTGTATTTATTAAGCAAAGTTCAAATATCTGTACCAGTTTCATACTGAATCGAGAGTTGGAAATGTGTCAAAAAATCCACAGCTAAAGAGTTGAAGTTGGTAAAGGAATGTTGTGGCAGTTCAATATACCATTTCGCTCCCACTCTTGTGAGGGTTCACTAAAAAGGTCGTAAATGAATGGAATCATCCATCAAATAGTTCAAATAACACCATATATGGAAGGTCATTATGTGGTGATGCAAACCCCCAACCACTCTCTGGGGTCTACGAGACCTCCCAATCTAGGATCATTTGACTTTGGGAGCTGGATCAACTCACATGATCCTTTCGAGCCCTCAAAACGGATTTCATAGGTCCTATGTCCTTCTTCCCGAGTGAAAAATCCACTTTTCGGGAGTCCCTGAGTACTCACAAGTCCTTCAAGGGACCTTGGGCCAAAATCCATGGGCTAAATCTCCAATATCCAGAGAATTAGGGACTTTGGAACTCCTAGACTTCGGGAGTTTCAAAAAAATCGCACTGTGCTCCTCCCGAACACCGAAGTGGAAAATTTCTAAACCGATAATCAAAGATCAATGGCCCACAAGACCTATTGAAATCCACGACGTGGAATGGTTTT
Organism: Picea engelmannii; assembly: GCA_009831015.1. Taxonomy (NCBI): domain Eukaryota; kingdom Viridiplantae; phylum Streptophyta; class Pinopsida; order Pinales; family Pinaceae; genus Picea; species Picea engelmannii. Next base: position 717,663 of record ML780668.1, on the reverse strand, counting down.
GCTATTTCGGGCTTGTTGACGGGCGAAAATGACCGTCCGTCAACTGGGAGAGTGGAACCGGTCCGGGGTTGTCTAAATAACCCAAGCTGTTTGGAATGGACCACCCTGACGATTTTAACGGCTATGTTGGCCGCTCTAAGGTCTTCAATGAAAACCAAAGAGGGAATTGATCTGAGCTAAACAATCTAACTAAACTAATAAACAAATCAAACTATAACTAAATACAAGAAACTAACTAAAAGAAAGGAAGCTAGAAACTAATAAAACAAACTAAACTAATAAAACAAACTAAAAACTAATAAAACAAACTACTAAATAAACTAAAACTAAGTACACTTACTCTAACTATTATATATAAACTACTAATTACTCATGTAATAACTCAAATCAACTATCTAATTATCAGCTGCAAAATCACTTATTCACAAATATACATTATAAACAACCTACAGATTTGATTAAAACCTGCAAAACTCAATTGTTCACTGCCCTAAGACAACAAGGAATGTTTTTTTTGATTTTATGATTTATTTTATGAAAGGGAAATTAATTACTGAAATTAAACAATCTAATATAATTTAGTGAAATAAAACAATCTAATATAAATCTAATTATAATTATATCTAAATTAAACTATTTAATGAAAACAATAAACTAAATACTAATTGACCTGGAAATGCTCCAAGTATGCCCTGTGTATGATGACTTCTTAAGCTAGTTGGAGGAAGAAATTCACACCATTTAGTCCTTAAGCTTCTCGAGAACGATCAGCTATGCTACTCCTTGAAGTGTTATACAGGACAAACAAGACATAAAAGAATATCATAACAATTTTTTGATTATAAATTCCTACAAAAGGGAAACCTATTATGCAGCAAATCTATATATTACAGTTCGATTTATGAAGAAGACAAAGCTATGATTCACAAATTGAACTAACAACTGTTATGTCTTTTATCTATTTGGAAGAAACAAGATATGTATATCAGTAAAAATTTATATCAATTGCATTTGATTTAGATAGCAAAGTAATACTAAACCATAAACAAAATGATATACTAAACCAGGAAAAAAGTGTTGATATATTGAAAAGCAAAAGCTATGAAAAAACACCAATTCTGCTCCAGTTTGAATCAGAGTTACATATCCTTGTTCTCCCACAACTGAGGATGATAGATTATTACAAAATCATAAGTTTAAATAGGTTTCTCACAAGGTAAAACATCCTTGTGAATAATAGTAAACCGTTTTACACAATTTGGGAATAATCCCAAAATCCCTTAAACTAAGTAACTAAAAATGCAGGTGAAATCCTTAAGATATCCTCCAACTGGTCCTCATATCTATTTCCAATTCGAATCTACCTGCAATAGACACCAAAAATCAAGTTAGAAGAATATTTTATTAAGAAAACAATAAAATTTTGACTCTACAAACTCAGCTACAAAATCATCTGATTCTGTAGCTAGTCAAAAAATAGCCAACAGGACCAGATCTCAATCAGATAAAATCAAATCGAATCATCTTTTAATAATCCTCAAAACGAGTCACTAATAATCCAATTTGAAATTATCATCCAAATCAAATCGCATCCAAAGAAATTCAATTGAAATAGAGTACCAAAATATTTCTGTCTTTAGTTACCATAAGGTATAGTCAAACTTTGACAGGTCGAAATTGGACATTGAATCAAGTTCGAATGAGATACGATACAATCGTAATCAATAATCATAATCAAATAGGATAGTAACCATATCAAATAAGATTTTCCACAACCTAACTATAATCGATATGATCAAACATACGTTACAGCTGTAGCAATACGGATATCATTTCAATCAATAGTAACGATAGAAAACCTGTAAGATTCAGCGCGATATTCATTCCATTTTGATCAAATAAGTGAAAGCTGTTACGATACACATTTAAACAAAACATGTGTAATAGTTTTGACCAAAATCATCATCCATTTTAATTGCTGGGTATGACACAGTTAAAATCGAACAGTATTACTAACCGTAACGTGAACAACATTCAAACAAGATAGGGTTTAATACAATTATAGACGAATTCTTTGTTCTGGGCATGTCATTTTGTTTTATAACTTCGTTTGTGACTAAAAATACTGTGTTGTTTAATTTCTCAACAGAACAGGGTCGAATTGCCTTACAAAATGACTGACAAGAAGTCGGGTTATTGTTATGATTTACATCAATTCTAAATATAAAACAAAACCCTTTTTTTTTTTTTTTAACAAAATCGAAATCATATCCAGGCTGGTCAAAGTTACATGAAAGCAACAAATAACCACGGTAGATGTGTCATAACCAATTTGAATTACCATATAGATTGTGTTTCAAAATGTTGCAAAACAACTTGCCTATAATAGACACAACAAAACCTTCAATCGTAACAAATTTAAATCAAACGAATCCAACAATTGATTACCAAAATCAAAACCAAATCCAACTCATACTATAAACAAAATTTGATTTAACAAATCCAATCATATACAATAGTGCATGTTTATGTAACCGAGCAAGTCAATAATGCACACAGAGTTCACGAATGTACCATATAAATGAGCAAGGGTTATACCAGCTAGACCGCTGAGATTATGTCAATTTCGAATTGACAATGGCTGTAGTAGACTCGACATTTTTGAACAGGATTGAACCCATAGTTCGTTGCTTCTTGTCGTTGGGTTGTTCTTTTGCAGTCTGACCAGTGAGCTTTGCCACTTGGTTTTCCAAATCGTGAATTTTGGATTGCAATTTTTGGACATCCAAGTAGTATCTCTCCAACCACAACCCACACTAACCGCAAGGTGGAGAAACAGCTTGAACAGAAGGGGGTTTTGATGATTCCCCGAGGGTTTCATGGAGTGGTTCAATACCAAGAAAGTCAGGGTTATCCCGCAGACAAGGAGGTAAGTTCTTGACGAAATCATGAGGAGGTTTGCCACACAATCCCTCGGAGTAAGGATACTCTTTGGCGAGAAATCGTTCAATGTCTGAATAAGAGTCCTCGCTGACCATGATGGGCTCTGTTTTGGCAGGGGGATTATTTTTATTCCTCTCCATGCGAGAGATCAACCTTGCATTTTTCTTGCTTCTAGTATTAGCACCAGTCTTCGCTCTAGTCTTTTTGGTTGTAGGCTTAGCAACTGCGGTCTGTTTAGTCACAGCCATAGACGAATTCATAGGTGACTTAGGCTTAGGTTTGGGTAACAAAACACTAAAAGGCACAGGGGTAGGTTTTCTCTCGGTCACCATGGGCTTATCCACATGTGGAGGGTTAGACTCTTCAAAGCCATTACGGCTGAGAAACTCATGCCAAGAATCACGACGTAACCCCAATTCATGAACCAAAATCATTTTAATCAACCCCACATGGAAGAGGCTAGTGTTAGCCTGGCTACGCTTGTATCGTTTAGCCATTTTGAACAAACTTCGGTGCAGATAGTGAGGCATACTTAGTTCGAATCCCATAAAAACCATTAATAAACGCAGGTGGAACAAGAAAATAAACCCGTACCTACCTTCACAAGTAACGAATTGCTTGATAATCATCAAGTGATCATACCAGTGGGGTTTCAACATCCTTGTAGGCAGACCTCTGTCGCATGAGTTGACTGTGCGAGATTGGAACAGTAATGTCCATGGGACATCATCTACCTTGCAACTTTTCGACCATTTTTGTTCCTTGACAGGCAGGCTGGTTACCAAGCTGAGAAACTGTTCAGTGATTTCAAGCTGGACATCTCCAACTTTGGCTCGATAGCCATCGAATGACAAGGAAAATTTCCGAGCCACAGTGAAGTTATAACCATCAAACTTCCTTATGAAAGCGAGCCACCCGTGATCTTCCAAGTCGCTATATGCACCATCAAATGTCAACAATGCTTGGCACCCGTTGGGCTCGGCCCTTATGACAGGAGCCATGGCTTCTGTACATGGTAGGGTTCGAACTGAATGAAACAATGCCCAGAGTAAAAAATGATAGGGTTTGACATCTTCAATGCTCGAAGAGACCGGAATTAACTGTATGCGTGCGAAGGTGGTGGGATTACCACCGCCACGCATTGTATTAATTGCTGAGTACAGTGTTGTTAAAACCATAATCGTTTATACCATGCGTATCGGCCAACAAATAGGTGTATCATCATATTAACATGCCATTCACTCGAAACAGAACCAACACCATATGTTACATCCATTGCCAAGTGTACAATTCAATCCAACACCATATCCATCGATCCATTGTGTCAATCAATCGTTTTGCACCAAGGTTAAATTTAATCAATGCCAATACATAGTTTAAAACTATTGATCGCTCAATGAAATATCAACTCATAAAACAATATGTCCAAGCATCGATTTAGAATTAAAATCCAAAATATTTAATCAACGCGCCCTCAAACCATTGTTATTCTTCAAATTGACCTTATAATCTTACTAATGCATTCGTTTGTGCAATGAAATGTTTGCATTCCAAAGTTTTTAGAACATTGAAATCAAGAATTTCTCATATAATCAATGAGTCAAGAGCCTATAGCAATAAGAATAGAAACATATGAGACCAAATCCGTCATAACCTTCAAAATAAAACCAGTAAATCTTCATGCTCAAAGGTTTAGTAATCAAACAGATCGAAATGCGCAATCAAGTTAGGAGTAGGCTAAAGGACATAAGTTTGAAAAATCTTTTGTAGTAATGTGATCAACCAATGGTCAAGTGTCTTTCGGAAAAATCAATAAAAGACGACTACAGACCAAACGATGAAAAAGATATTTTCACACTTTCAGTTGTGAAAATCAAATCAAAACCAAATTGCAATTGTCACAAAAATAAAACAAATGGCTAGCTGTACAATGCGACGATTATTTGTCGTTTGGAAGACAAAAGGTGTAGGCAGCTTTTTTTTTTTAGAGCAATTAAAAA
>ML780668.1:680628-697808 GCA_009831015.1 Picea engelmannii | reverse complement strand
TGAAATTATACATCTAATTTTTCTTTGATTTATGTTTCTTTACATTCATAAAACTGACAATTGGGATATCATCATCATCCAAGGACATTGTATTTCGTGTGCCCTGTCCTTCTATTGTTTGTGTGTGCTCATGTACCATACTTATGGTACGTCGCTGAGAAGGGTTAGCTGGAATTTGTTCAGGGTCGTGAACTGGAACAACGGAAATGATCATATCGATATGTTGAAATATGATTGAAATAACTAATTCATTGTTTTGATTAACATTACATTATTTCTCTTTACCTGTCTCTGTAGCTGGGATAGTTGGTGCATTAATTTCCTGTCCACTTGGTTGCTCTCGCATTTCACCCTCCTGAGCTACATGCTCTTCAATTTTGAGAAGATAATATATAAGTATAAGTCGGGAAATAAATATCTACAATTACAGTAAATATTTCTAATTCTGAAGCATACATACCGGAATGGGTACTCTGCTCTACACTATCATTGGACATGTGGACCCTTGTATGACACAGTGTTTGTTGAATACTGCTTGATTCACTACTGCGGTAGCACTGTTGCTTGAAAACAAACATAAATACTTAGTTAAGGGTGATATAATAAAATATGAATAGACTTTACAAGCATGCTACTGCGGTTTACCTATTCATTTGATTTACCTTCATGGTTGGGGAGATAGGAGTCTAGCCCAAGATTTTTATATATTCAATCACACTTTTAAAACCATGCTTCTAACCAAGCTTCAGGTCCTCCTCGATGGCAGCAGTGTCGAACATATTTAACTACAATGCATATTACCATTAAAAATACCAATAACAAAAACATATATTTGTTCGCTACTGTTAAATAAATATTAACTACAGTTAATCATTTAAATATTACTATTCGGCCTTTGACTTTTTTGTAGCCACCCTAGCCTAGTTTATGCTGGACATGTTTTTCCACTCTGGCCTTTGTTTCTTTGGATGTCTGGTAGCCTACATATGGAATTTTTGAAAAAATTAGATATCAGAATTGTTACTTAAAACATGAAAGAAAAACATAAATGCTCATATTTTACTGATAATATGAAATGTGTTGTACCTTGCTTGACCATATCGTGGTTGTTGTCCTTGTTTTTTAAACAAGTTCTCCTTTGCATCCTCTATTAGCACTTTCCACTCTTTCTCGGGAACCATGGGAGGGTGCTCGTGCTTGAGGTCTATTTGCAATTTATCCCTATACTGGGCCCTGGTGTATTTTAAATTCTCGTCGGCCAACTTTGTAACCACTTTCTTGTTGAAAGTGTTGTTGAACAAGTTTACCATGTGATCTATTAAATCATATTTATTTCTTCTATCTTGGCTATTCCATCGTGTGCGAATGGTGGGGCCAAACAACTCCAATGCTTTGTCATGTAAGTTTCTATAGAAAACATTGTTTCCTGCAGTAACGTGTTATCCATTAATCAATTAATAATATCAACAAATGTCCATTTCAATTTCATGAAAAAAATGAATCAATTAATGGGACAATTACCTGCAATCTTCTGAATCTTTATCGGAACACATGCATCATCCACCAGAAAGATGACATCTAGTGATCTGGTGCTTTTAATTCGTTCTTCTCCATGCAGAATAGGATCTTGTGAACCTACACTATGTTCCTTTCCGGATTCATCATGTGGATTCCCAGGATATGGCTCATCATGCTCCAGCATGTCATGCCGATCAAAATCGCCTCGCTTATCAATGGATTCTAGGGGAACCTCAGGAGGCTCAAAAAGCCTCACTTGCACTTTGCTATGTCTACCTTGTTTTTGCAATGGACCCTCACTGCTACCTATAACAGTTGCAGGATCGATAATTTACCCACGCACGGGGTTTAAAAACTCCTACAAACAAAAAACTTTTCTTTATCAGATCATATACGAAATATAAAACTAAAAAACGGATATGAAATTGTCATAGATAATAAAAATATGTAAAGATGCCACTTACCCCAAAATTAGTTATTGTAGTTTGTAGCTCTACAATTTTTTCCATGTCCTCCTGTGTCAGGGGTCTTTTGCTAATCAAACCTAGATATTCCATGTTAGCCTTCTTCAAGGCCTTCATTACAGTTGTCATTGGGTTTGTTGAATAATATATTTCGTCCTCATCAATATCCTATGTGGGATCCTAGACAGATGTTGACACAATAAATCAATCAACAAAAGTTATGAAATTCACCTCTAACATTAAAAAAATGAAATATTGCAGTAATATCAGAAAAACAATAACAAAATTTCAGAAATTTAGGTGTTGTAGTCATAACATGTTAATGTATTTAACATTTACCTGGTGAGGCACTGCGGGTGCCTTTCCATGGTCACCCTGGAGAGATGTACCAGGTGAAACTCGGACATGGTCACCCTGGACAGAAGTTGACACAATAAATCAATCAACAAAAGTTATGAAATTCACCTGTAAATTAAAAAAATGAAATATTGGAGTAATATCAGAAAAAAAAATAATGAAATTTCAGAAATTTAGTTGTTGCAGTCATAAGTTGTTACTGTATTTAACATTTACTTGATGAGGCACAATGGGTGCCTTTCCACGGTCACCCTATAGAGATGTAGTGGGTGATTTTCTACCACGGTCACCCTGGATAGATGTTGGCACAATAAATCAATCAATAAAAGTTATGAAATTCACCTGTAACATTAAGAAAATGAAATATTGCAGTAATAAAAGAAAAAAAAATAATGAAATTTCTAAAAATTAGTTGTTGTAGTAATAATTTTTTAGTGTATTTAACATTTACCGGCTAAGGTGAAGTGGGTGCCTTTCCACGATCACCCTCTCCATCTATTCGATTTAAGTTGTAATCGATCAACAACTCTTCACCTGGAACTATTGTTTTTGTTGCACATACAAATATAAGATTTCCTTCGCGTGCCTCAAATGTGCAATTCAGTTTATTAGTTGTTTCCACTGGTCGTGTACTATTTATGAAGTCCGCAATGTTTCTAGTAGCTTTTGGCCTTCCATCAATACACATAGTTGCCCCTTTATTTTGATTGTTATCTAGTAGTTATATATAATTTGCGGCAACTCTGTATCTCTGCATACTTTGCGTATATCAGACCAACATCAACCAGTGATTGTATTTGTATAATGGTCTAACATACTCCATCAATTCAGTTACAGTGTCATAGCCGACCTTTATGCCATCCATGGAAAATAACCCCAATCCATGTAAGGACGAAGGAGAAATGTGATACATCCTTCCACCGATGAAGAAATCTGTGTCCACTTCAGGTAGCTCCTTAGGTGACCATCGTTGCCCTAGATGTTTATACCTCAAGGGAAAATCAATGTCACCTATGCTCTCAGCATCATAATTACACGACCCTCCGTTGGCAATAAAAAATTGCATGCGGGTATGAAATCTTTTCCTTAGCTTTTCGAACCTAGTTGATCTAGAACCGGTAGATCTAGTACAACACGTCTCACTTTCAACCTCTCTTACTATATCTTGATCATCACTTGAGGAAGATATATCCGACAGATACCTATTTGGTGGTACCTACACTCGTTAAAACAAGAAGATAAGTTATCGTGCCAATATACGTTTTTGGTACCAAGAAAGTTGCATATAGTTGCATTTAGTTGCATAAAGTTGAAATTGCCACACTTATCTATCATATAGTTGCCTAAAGTTTAAATTGCCACACCTAGTTGCATATTGTTGCATATAGTTGCAATATAGTTGCATAAGTTGCAATATAGTTGCATAAGTTGCATATAGTTGCATCTAGTTGCATAAGTTGCAATATAGTTGCATAAGTTGCGTAAAGTTGCATAAGTTCCATAAAGTTGCTTAAGTTGCATAAGTTGCATGTTGCATAGTTGCATATAGTTGCATAAGTTGCATGTTGCATAGTTGCATATAGTTGCATAGTTGCATATAGTTGCATACGAAATTGTTGCAATATAGTTGCATATTTGCATATAGTTGCATACGAAATTGTTGCAATATAGTTGCACTATAGTTGCATAAGTTGCATAACTTGCAAATAGTTGCATAAGTTGCAATATAGTTGCATAAGTTGCATATAGTTGCATAAGTTGCAATATAGTACCAACACAGTTACATACAGTTGCATTTAGTTGCATAAAGTTGAAATTGCCAAACCTATCCGTCATATAGTTGCATATAGTTGCATAGCTGCACAAGTTGCATATAGTTGCATATAGTTTCATAGTTACATAAGTTGCATCGTTGCATAAGTTGCGTAAAGTTGCATAAAGTTGCGTAAAGTTGCCTAAGTTCCATAAAGTTGCTTAAGTTGCATAAGTTGCATGTTGCATAGTTGCATATAGTTTATCTAGAACCGGTAGATCTAGTACAACACATCTCACTTTCAACCTCACTTACTATATCTTGATCATGACTCGAGGAAGATAGATCCGACAGATACCTATTTGGTGGTACCTACACTTGTTAAAACAAGAAGATAAGTTATCATGCCAATATACGTTTTTGGTACCAACATAGTTGCATATAGTTGCATTTAGTTGCATAAAGTTGAAATTGCCAAACCTATCCATCATATAGTTGCATAAAGTTTAAATTGCCACACCTAGTTGCATATAGTTGCAATATAGTTGCATAAGTTGCATATAGTTGCATAAGTTGCAATATGGTTGCATAAGTTGCAATAAAGTTGCGTAAAGTTGCATAAGTTGCAATATAGTTGCATAAGTTGCATAAGTTGCATAGTTGCATATAGTTTCATATTTGCATATAGTTGCATACGAAATTGTTGCAATATGGTTTCATATAGTTTCAATATAGTTGCATATAGTTGCATAAGTTGCATATAGTTGCATATAGTTGCATAAGTTGCAATATAGTACCAACATAGTTGCATAGTTGCATAAGTTGCATTGTTGCATAAGTTGCGTAATGTTGCATAAAGTTGCGTAAAGTTGCATAAGTTCCATAAAGTTGATGAAGTTGCATAAGTTGCAATATAGTTGCATAAGTTGCATATAGTTGCATAAGTTGCAATATAGTTGCATATAGTTGCAATATAGTTGCATTTGACCACTCACAAATATTTGAGAATATAGTTGCAATATAGTTGCGTAAGTTGCAATATAGTTGCAATATAGTACCAACATAGTTGCATATAGTTGCATTTAGTTGCATAAAGTTGAAATTGCCACACCTATCTGTCGTATAGTTGCAATATAGTTGCATTTGGAACCATTGGTACATTTTCATAATAAGAATAGGTCTCAAGGTGTGTACCATGACTAGAGATGAAAAAAAGGCCTTAGGTCCTAAACATATTTTCTTTGGCTCATTGGCCATTACCAAGGCCTCAAACCACCACATCTATCCTATTTAATAGACTATGGTGCTTGGGTGGGATATGGGTGTCATTCACAATTTTTTCACACCATGTATGGAACTTAGGTTTTGTCCATGGTCAGGGAAAGAACATTAGGTTTTTAGGTCCTATTTAAATCTTCTTAGGATTAAGCTTCATGATGAAGTTGTCAAAAAACAACACAAGACATATGTAAAAATATTTAGCCTCTGTGTGGGATCTTTGGTGCCATTAATAGTTTTGTCATAATAAGAACGGTTCTCAAAGCTTGTACCATGTCCAGGGGAAGAAAACAAGAACATTAAGCTCACAATGAAAGTTCTCAAATTCAAGGCCCATGAACTAGGCCTCAAATAACCATGTACATATTATTTAAGAGATATTTGGCCTCATGGTCTATGAACTAACCATTGAATGATCATGTAGATAATGTTTAAGGGATATTTGTCCTCGAGGTGGGATTTGGACACCATTAGTATTTTTTCACTTCACATATGGGAGTTTAGGCTTGTACCATCATCAAGGGAAGGAGAAAAGGGAATTAGGATTTAAATGAACCTTATGTGCTTAATGACCAAGATCAAGGCCTCCAATTAAGAATATGGGCAACATTGGTATGCTTTAAATAATAATAATGGCTATTAGGACACCATATGGGCACCATTCAGAGGTTTTATGCATCATAGTTGGCTCTCAAGGCTTCTAAGAAACTTAGAGCCATTAGGAGGATATAATTGCATTCATAAGTTGCATTAGGAGGATATAGGTCACACATTCATAAGTTGCATATAGTTTCATATAGTTGCATAAGTCGCATATTGACGTAGGAGCATCATAAGCAGCCATCCAAGCAAGCATAAAGGTGGAAGACAGCTGTAAAAGCGCAACACACATTTTCCACATTTTGAAATGTTTTTGAAAAATTAATGAGCAGATATTAATGTAGTAGTTAAAGGAAGCGTACTTGCATATTGTAAACATATCTTGAGTGATTTTCTCTCATTTGCTGGATGTAATAGACATTAAGTCTATTTAATGAAAGTAGGTAGATTTGAATTAAGGGATTAGACAGTTTTAGAAGCATAGGAGGGAAAACTGATATAGACACCCTCACCCTTGTATTATTGGATCATTAGAACAAAAGAAGAAGAGATTTTTTAAGTTGTTGAGATGTAGCAGAGAGTTGTAGAGAAGAACCCATGTACATAAGCACTTGAGTTAATAAAGCTTTGACTCAATTTTCATGGTGTTATGATGCTTAATGTTTACATTAGTTGAATGGTATGTTTACAGCTGTTTGTTTTCTTTGTTTATGCATTTGTTTCAATGTTGTGTTGAATGTGTGGTTTCATGTTGAATGTATGAAGTCTGAGAGAGGAGAAGAATGAGTTTCAATTGTTTCTCTTCTTGAGAGTTCCTACAAGGAGTGCAGTGAAACGTTTGCAAGGTGTGCGTTGACAAGGGTCTGAGTTTTATCTCAGAAAGCTCAGGAGAGATATCGTTGTTCTCATATCAGTTGAAGTGCATGCGAGGAACAGAGTTGTGCAAGGTGTGTGTAGGCTAGTTGAATCCTTAGACTTATTAGCTAAGGTGAATGATTGAAGGACCACTGTTGCTAAGAGTGCACATGGTCAAGGACTCAAATAACTAGGAAGTTACTTGAAAGTTTGCCGCAAGGAGTGCGAGCAGGATTCCTCTTGGAGGCTTGAATTGCAAGTGAAAGATCAGGAGGGTTAGTACCTTTGAAGTGTTCAAAGGAAGATGGGGAGAAAAATCATCGTGCAAAAGTTAATTTCAGTTGAAGGACGCCAAGTCAGTTTGGCCAGAGATTCTTGAGAAGTGAATTAGGCGGTCAGAATTCCTCGTGGAGAACTCGCGAAATCACGTGGACCATTGGATCCCACAGATTTGTGAGAAGGTTAAGGCTAAGTTCCTTTTAGCATTTATAAAGCTCAGGAGGAGTAATGACCATTAGATGAGAAGTGCCAGGGGCCACTGATCTTGCACTCGAAATCTGTTATTTCGGGTTTCAGAGTTTGGAGTGGCAAGAGATTTTGGAGTCACTGCATCGCAAACTCCCAGTACACGAAATCGCACCAGCCGTCAGATTAGGGGAGTATCGACATTTTGGTAATTCGGGGTTTGAAACTTCGGTAATCTTTATGACAAGGAGTCGGGGCTCTTTGCATTGAAACCCCCGAAGTCGCAAAATGCGACGTGCCTTGGGAGTAGGTTGTGGTCATGGAGAAAGCCATTTCGACATTTCATCACTTTGGGTGTCAGGAAGTAGAGGAGGCAACGATCTTTGAAATCGAGAGTTTCAAACTCCCAGTTCACAAAAAACCGAAAGATCCAGAGTCGTCGAATCATGGAGGATCTCAGCGGTAGATCACGTTGGAGGCAAGGTTTCGGGAGTTAGGAGATCAGAGTTTCAGGAGGTGAGGAACCTTTATGTTGTGGATCTCACAAGTCGTGAAATCCCGAAGAGTGAAAGGAAAAATTCCCCCCCAAAAATTGAAGGACAATAGCCGTGGGCCAATCCGGTTTCGGGGTTCCGGGAGTCAAGAGATAGAGTTACATGTCAACACAACTCCCGAAAACACAAAAGGTGAAAATACGAAAGGTGGGTCCCAAGCATTAGTCGGAGGATATGTGTGAAATATGTCAAGGGAGTGGTAAATCTTCGGGAAAAATCCCGAAAGACCTTCGATCTCACCAAAAAGGGGAAATTTTGAAAAACTAGGAAATCATAAGAAAAGAGGAACGAGTGTTGGTCGTTCACTCAAGTCCTGAAAAGACAAAATAAGTGGCAAAAAGAGGTGTGTGTTCAGCGCATTGAAGGAGTCAACCTTCATTGATGTTTCAGGTTTTGGAGGTTGAAGAGACAAGGCGCTCGACAACAGGATTCACGAAATCGTGAAATCCCAAATTCCGAATCAGACAAAAAAACCTCGATCATATTTGTTGGTCAATTGTAGAATACACCTTGTGTGTGTGGTATTTCCTATGGGGAAACCAAAGAGTCAATCCAACTCAGGGAATATTTGGAACAGACCGGGAGCTTGCATAGAACCTGCTGAGGCAGGGGGTGCTGCATCAAGTGGTATCAAAGCTTGATTTTGTCTGTATATTTCAGGTAGAGTGAGTTAGAGGAAAAGGAGTAGTCTGATACACATCAAGTGGTATTAGATCTCAAAGCAAGTTGTTTTCTTTCTGTAGTAGAGAGAACAGAGGAACCTTTTATAGCCATGACGTCAAGAAGAAGAGATAGGCCAATGCTAATGCCTGATCCAGCAAGGGAAATAGAAATGCGTGAGTTACGTGCTAGGCTTGATGCTATGGAGACAACACAAAGGCACACAGTTGATGCTGGGGATATCAGCGAAGATGAAAGTGAAAATGAAGCTGGAAACGAAGGAGAATAAGTTGCAGTCGAAGATGCTGCAGATGAACGCCTATTCAGGGTTGTTGCAAGGATAGGTGCCAGAGCAAAAATGGACATTCTAGTGTATGAGGAAAACTTGGATGTTGAAGAGATTCTAGACTGGATTAGAGATCTAGACAAGTACTTCAACTATGAGGATGTCTAGGAAGATAAGAAAGTCAAACATGTCATTACTAGACTTAAAGGGCATGCCACACTATGGTGGGATGAACTGCAGGCTGACAGACGCTGCAAGGGCAAGCAAAAAATCAAGAGCTGGGATAGAATGGTTGCAAAGATGAAAAACAAATTTATACCCAGAGATTATCAAATCACTCTGTTTCAGAGGATGAAGAATTTGAGATAGAAGTTGATGTCAGTGAAGGAATACACTGGAGAGTTCTACAGAAACATCAGAGAAGGTCATCGGGAAAGGGATGATGAAAAGCTTGCCAGGTACATGAATGGTCTGCAATATGACATTCAAGATGAGATGAGCATGATGACCATTCAGAATGTGGAAGATTCTTATCAGATAGCTCTAAAAGATGAAGAGAAGCTGAGCCGAAAGTAATGTCAAACAGGCCGAGGTAGAAGTCAAGCCAGAGGAAAAACAATTGCCCAAGACATAACTCAAAAATCTAAAGAAGAGGGGAAGAAACCTCAAACTCAACATGAGAGAGGAGGAAGATCACAGAGAGGGTAGTATGCTGATAGGGATACTTTTCCTCGAGCCAGAGGAAGAGGAAGAGGCAGAGGCAGTGAAGTAAAATGCTTCGTTTGTGGAAAAATTGGACATAAATCCTATGAGTGTCTAGATAAGAAGAAAGTTGGTGGTGAAACTCACATTTCCAAAGCTCAAGGATGGAATGTTGAGGCAGAAGATGCTGAGGGAGGATCTTTGATGATGAGGAAAGTTCTCTTGAAGCCATAGGAGGAGGCAGAGAACTCGACCCAAAGAAACAGTCTGTTTCAGATTGCTTGCAAAACCAAAGACAGGGTATGCAAGGTCATAGTTGACAGTGGTAGCACAGAAAATCTCGTATCTACAGAGATGGTAGAAAAGTTGGAGCTGGAGACTGTTGTACATCCAATCCCATACAGAGTTTTTTGGCTACAAAAAGGACATCAGGTAAATGTCACTAAACAATGTTTAGTTGAATTTAAAATAGGAGGATATAAAGATGAAATATTATGTGATGTCATTCCCATGGATGTTTGTCATCTATTGCTGGGTAGACCATGGAAATATGATAGAAACGTGAGTCATGATGGGAGAAAGAACACGTACACCCTGGAAAAAAATGGTAGGACTCACATGTTGTTGCTAATTAAGAACCAAGAATTGAAAACAGAGATGAGCAACACTGTACTTCTCATGAGTGGGAAGGAACTTCTTAAGGAGGTTAAGAAGAAGGAAGACACACAATTTATTGTGGTTAGGAAGACCAAAATTGTTTTGACCAGTACACGAATAGATGATCTACCTGAAGAAATCCAGGAGTTGCTGGAAGAGTTTGCTAATATAGTAGTGGACGAACTACCTTGTTCGTTACCACCTATCAGGAGTATAAGCCATCATATCGATCTTATACCTGGAGCTAGTTTACCAAACAAATCCGCGTACAGGTTGATGTCGCAGGAAAATGAAGAAGTTAAGAGACAAGTCTAGGAATTAATGGACAAAGGATTGATTCAAGAGAGCTTGAGTCCATGCGCTGTTCCGACAGTGCTCAGCCCAAAGAAAGATGGAGGCTGGAGAATGTGTATAGGCTCAAGGGTAATCAATAAGATTACCATCAGATACAGATTTCCATTGCCAAGGATGGACGACTTGATGGATTGCTTGAGTGGAGCAAAATTGTTTTCAAAGATTGATTTGAAAAGCGGATATCATCAAATTCAAATGAGAGAAGGTGATTAATGGAATACAACATTCAAGATGAATGAGGGGCTGTAAGAATGGCTTGTCATGCCATTTGTCTTAACGAATGCGCCCAATACATTCATGAGATTGATGAACGAAGTCCTGAAGGATTTCATAGGGAAATTCATCATTGTATATCTTGATGATATATTAATTTTCAGCAAGACAAAAGCAGAGCACTTAAAGCATTTAGCTGAAGTGATGAGGAGATTACAGCAAGAGAAATTGCTGATCAATGTGAAGAAATCATCATTTATGAGAACATAACTCATTTAATTGGTTTTTGTTATCTCTAAAAATGAATTGAAGATGGATCCGGAAAAGATAAATGCAATTAAGAATTGGCCATCGCTGAAGAGTGTGTTTGAAGTTTGAAGCTTCCATGGTTTGGCTAGCTTCTACAGGAAATTCATCCGAAACTTCAGTGGAATTAGCGCACCAATGATGGATATGGTGAAGAAAAGACACAAATCTTTTCACTGGACAGAAGAAGCAGAGAAGAGCTTCAACTTGCTGAAGAAGAAGATCATTGAGCAGCCAATTCTAGTTTTGCTAGATTTTAGCAAGACATTCCAGGTTAGGTGTGACGTGAGTGGATTTGCAATTGGAGCAGTCTTGAGCCAAGACGACAGATCAATCGCATATTTCAGTGAGAAACTGAATGAAGTGAAGATTAAGTACTCCACATATGACAAATAATTCTATGCATTCATACAAGCAATGAAGAAATGGAGACACTATTTGGTTCCCAAGGAGTTTGTTTTATACAACAATAATCATGCTTTACAATTCGTGACTTGACAGGAGAAGTTGAATAAAAAACATGCTAAATGGGTTGAATTCATGTAGAATTTTACTTTTGTGATTAAGCATATTTATGGAACTGCTAACAAAGTTGTTGATTCTTTGAGCAGGAAATGTTTTCTTATGTAGGAATTCAAAGTCAATACTTTGGGTTTTGATAACCTCAAAGAAATGTATAGGGATGACCCAAATTTCAAGGAAGCATATGAAGCGTCTGAGAATCCAATTCTCAGGAATAGAAGCCAATGGGTTGAGTATATGATCCAGGATGGATTATTATTCCGGGGCAATCAGCTATGTATTCCAAAATGCTCCATGAGAGAGAACCCGCTGAAGGAAAAACACAGTGGAGGATTGGCTGGACACTTCGGTCATGATAAGATGTTCTCAAAGTTGAATGGCTCATACTTTTGGCCAGGGATGAGGATATATGTCAAGAAATTTGTAGATACATGCAGAATTTGTCAGCACACAAAAGGGAAAAGGCAGGACACAAGGTTATACCAATCATTACCCATACCAGAAAGGCCATGGGAAGCAGTGAGCATGGATTTTATATTGGGACTGCCAAGGACATAGAGAGGCTATGATTCAATCTTTGTGGTAGTCGACAGATTTTCAAAGATGGCACATTTCATACCATGCCAAAAAACCAGTGACACAACTCACATTGTGAACCTATTTTTCAAGGAATTTGTCAGACTTCATGCCTTGCCAAAGAGTATCGTGTCTGATCGAGATACCAAGTTTGTAGGACATTTCTGGAGGACTTTATGGAAAAAGTTGGGAACAAGTTTGTGTTTTAGCTCAGCATATCATCCTCAGATGGATGGACAGACAGAGGTCGTGAATAGAATCTTGGGATATTTGTTAAGGATCTTAGTGACTAAACACCACAATCAATGGGATCACTTTCTGCCACAGGTGAAATTCGCTTACAATGATTCATTCAATAGAAGCACAGGGAAGAGTCCATTCTAGATTGTATATGGAATGCAGCCAAGGGGAGTTTCTGAATTGAAAGATTCAGAACAAAATGAATTCAAGAGTGCTAGTGTAGAAGACTTTGTAGAAGGAATGAAGGATCTTCACAGTCGAGTCAAGGAGCGATTGTAGATTTCAAGTCAAGAATACAAGCGGAGAGCAGATCAACACAGATGAGAACTTCAATTTGAAGTTGGTAATCTGATTCTTACACATCTGAGGAAGGAGAGGTTCCCAAGGGGAACATATAATGAACTAAAGATGAAAAATATTGGACCGTGCAAGGTCATGAAGAAATTTGGGGTAAATGCATATGAGATTAAATTACCCGATGGGATCGAAATCTCACCAATATTCAATGTTGCAGATTTGTACCCTTACAGAGCTGAAGAAGCGGGAGAAGAGGAGGAACACAAAGAGGTTCAATGGACCAAACAAATGCCTATAGCTGAAAAGCCATAGATGGAAAGAATAATTGACAAAAGGATTAGCAAAAAGACTAGGAGAAAAGAGTATTTTGAATACTTGGTCAAATGGAAGGGACATCCAGTTGAAGATGCTAGTTGGGAAGATGAAGAAGAAATTCATAAGCATGGACAGACCGTGCAAGAGCTCATGAACATGAGTTCATGAAAATTTTCAAGCAAGGGAGTATGATGTAGGAGCATCGTAAGAAGCAAGCCAAGCAAGCATAAAGGCAGAAGACAGCTGGAAAAGCGTAGCACACATTTTGCACATTTTGAAATGTTTTTGAAAAATTAATGAGTAGATATTAATGTAGTAGTTAAAGGAAGCGTACTTGCATGTTGCAAACATATCTTGAGTGATTTTCTCTCATTTGTTGGATGTAATAGACATTAAGTCTGTTTAATGAAAGTAGGTAGATTTGAATTAAGGGATTAGACAGTTTTATAAGCGTAGGAGGGAAAACGGATATAGACACCCTCACCCTTGTATTATTGGATCATTAGAACAAAAGAAGAAGAGATTTTTTAAGCTATTGAGCTATAGCAGAGAGCTATAGAGAAGAACCCATGTACATAAGCACTCTCGTTAATAAAGTTTTGACTCAATTTTCATGGTATTATGATGCTTACTGTTTACATTAGTTGAATGGTATGTTTACAACTGTTTGTTTTCTCTGTTTATGCATTTGTTTCAATGCTATGTTGAATGTGTGGTTTCATGTTGAATGTATGAAGTCTGAGAGAGGAGAAGAATGAGTTTCAATTGTTTCTCTTCCTGAGAGTTCTTGCAAGGAGTGCAGTGAAACGTCTGCAAGGTGTGCATTGACAAGGGTCTG
The DNA here is from genome assembly GCA_009831015.1 of Picea engelmannii. Taxonomy (NCBI): domain Eukaryota; kingdom Viridiplantae; phylum Streptophyta; class Pinopsida; order Pinales; family Pinaceae; genus Picea; species Picea engelmannii. Next base: position 683,998 of record ML780668.1, on the reverse strand, counting down.
CGTTTTATCTTAGAAAGCTCAGGAGAGATATTGTTGTTCTCATATCAGTAGAAGTGCATGTGAGGCACAGAGCCGTGCAAGGTGTGCACAGGCTAGTTGAAGCATTAGAATTATTGGCTAAGGTGAAGGATTGAAAGACCATTGTTGCTAAGAGTGCATGGGGTCGAGGACTCAAATAACCAGGAAGTTATTTGAAAGTTTCCCGCAAGGAGTGCGAGCAAGATTCCTCTTGGAGGCTTGAATTGCAAGTGAAAGATCATGAGGGTTAGTACCTTTGAAGTGTTCAAAGGAATACGGGGAGTGAAATCATCATGCAAAAGTTAAGTTCAGTGGAAGGACGCTAAGTCAGTTTGGCCAGAGATTCTTGAGGAGTGAATCAGGCGGTCAGAAATTCTCCGTGGAGAACTTGCGAAATCATGTGGACCATTGGATCCCGTAGATATGTGAGAAGGTTAAGGCTGAGTTCCTTTCAACATTCAGAAATCTCAGGAGGATTAACGACCGTTGGATGAGAAGCATCAGGGGCCGTTGATCTTGCACTAGAAATCTGCTATTTTGGGTTTCAGAGTTTGGAGTGGCAAGTGATTTTGGAGTCACTGCATCGAAAAATCCCAGTATGCAAAATTGCACCAATCGTTGGATCAGGGGAGGCTCACAGCCATTGATCCCCTTTGAAGTGGAATATTGACAGTTCGGTAATTCAGGGTTCAGAACTTCGATAATATTGATGACAAGGAGTCGGGGCTCTTTTCATTGAAACCCCTGAAGTCGCAAAATGTGATGTTCCTTGGGAGTAGGTTGTGGGCATGGATAAATCCATTTCGGCATTTCGACACTTCGGGTGTTGGGAAGTAGAGGAGGCAACGATCTTTGGAATCGAGAGTTTCAAATTCTTGGTTCGCGAAAAGCCGAAAGATCCAGAGCCATCAGATCGTGGAGGATCACAGTCATAGATCACGTTGGAGGTGAGGTTCAGGAGTTCAAAGATCAGAGTTTTGGGAGGTGAGGAACCTTTATGTTGTGGATCTCTCAAGTCGCAAAATACCAAAGAGTGAAAGGAAAAATTCCCCCCAAAAAATTGAAGGACAATAGCCATCGGCCAATCGGGTTTTAGGGTTCCAGTAGTCAAGAGACAGAGTTGCATGTCAACGCAACTCCCGAAAACATGAAAGGTGAAAAGCTGAAAGGTGGGTCCCAAGCATTAGTCAGAGGATACGTGTGACAAAAGTCAAGGGAGTGGTCAAGCTTCAGGGAAAATCTCGAAAGACCTTCGATCTCGCCAAAAAGGGGAAATTTCGGAAAACCAGGAAATCATAAGGAAAGAGGAACGAGTGTTACTCATTCACTCAAGTCCTGAAAAGTTGAAATAAGTGGCAACAAGAGGCGTGTGTTCAGTGCATTGAAGGAGTCAACCTTCATTGATGTTTCGGGTTTCGGAGGTTGAAGAGACAAGGGGCTCGATCACAAGATTCGCGAAATTGTGAAATCCCAAATCCTGAATCGGAAAAAAAAAACCCGATCATATTTGTTGGTCAGTTGTGGAATACACCTTGTGTGTGTGGTATTTTCTATGGGGAAACCAAAGAGTCAATCTGACTCAGGGAAGATTTGGAACGATCCTAAGACCAGGAGGTCATGCAGAACCTGCTGAGGTAGGGGGTGGTACATCACATATAGTTGCATAGTTGCATAATTTTCATATAGTTGTATAGTTGCATAAGTTGCATTGTTGCATAAAGTTGCATGTTGCATAAAGTTGCGTAAAGTTGCATAATTTTCATTGTTGCATAAAGTTGCGCAAAGTTGCATAAAGTTGCATAAGTTGCAACGTTGCATAAAGTTGCATGTTGTGTAAAGTTTCATAAAGTTGCATAATGTTGTGTAAAGCTGCATAAGTTGCATTGTTGCATAAAGTTGCAGGTCCAAGTGCTAAAATCATGGCCTTCCTATTAAGTTTTGAAAAAGTTCATAAGAAGCCCAATCTTTTTAAATGGATCAATGCCCCCATACTGAAGTGGCCCATTATCCTTGTTTTAGAATGCTCAGGGGGCTTACGTTCAAAGTATTGTTATTAGATGAAGTTTAAAAAGTGGTAGGAGGGATTGAAATTCAAAAAAGTTTCAATGGCCTAAATTTTTAAAATTGCTCGATGAGCAATGTTTCGGAATGGCTCAAGGGGCTTAAATTAAAAAGCAGATCGATATTCCAAAATGCCCTGAAGTTTAGAAGTGGGCCAAAGTTGGAGAAATGCTTAAAATTTTGTAATGGCCCAAAGTTCAAGAATGGGTTGAAGTTAAATTTGGCCCTAATGTTTAAACATGGTCCAAATATTGGAAGAGGACTAATGATCTTGTCCATAAATGCCTTGAAGTTTATAAGAGGGCCAATGGCACAAAGTTTGAATTTGCATGATGGGTGATGTTTTAGAGTTTCCAATGGAGTTAAGTTCGAAGTATGGATGTTGGTAAAAGTTTAAAAAGTGGCCAATGACCGATGAAATACATGGAAATAGTCATGATGGCCTTAATTTTGAACAATGGTTGAAGTCTCAAAAGGGGTGGCAATTTCAAATCAACTTAGTCTTTGAAAAGGGGCCAAAATTCAAAATTAACTGAAAGTTTCGATTGGCCGTGAATTTCAAATGTTGGTCAATGATGAAAAAGAGCCTAATGACTTGGTTCGAATAGGTTGGATGGTTGAAGTTGGAAGGAGGCTCAATGAGCAATGTTTGAAGGAAGGTCCAATAGTGAAGAAGAGGGACAATATTTTAAAAGGTGGTTGATGCTAGAAAGATGTCTTACCAATAGGGTCGATGACGTGAAATGAATGAGAATAACCTTAGATAAAAGGTGGATCAAGAATGAGAATATGATTTTCTTCAAAATAAATCAATTCTTTCATGTGAGAGGGGCCTTCGACCCATGTCGATGAATAAATGTTTGCACACAGCAAAAAATATATAGTAACCAAAACCTTATTTTGGGCATAACTTGAGCATACAAACTCAGATGGAGCTGAAATTTCACATGGAATTTTGTATCAAAGTTGTCTATGAAAATTTCTTTGAGCTCAAGTTTGTGTATTTGGCATTGAATTCCTGAAAATTGACACAATACAGTTTTTAGATGACAATATTGTACTTTCTGCCAACAATTCCATTCATGATAAAATCTAGACAAGGAATATCGATGAACACAAGAAAGCCCATAAAATCATTTGGATATATTTGATCCGGATTATTTTCGGCACGAAATGAGAGCGGAGATATAACATAGAAATATTCAGAGATATTGCAAGAGAGACAACAATATAACAGAGATATAGTGGAAATATAAAAAGAGTCACAGATATACAGTAATACACGATTTCT
>ML780668.1:662803-677600 GCA_009831015.1 Picea engelmannii | reverse complement strand
CTAGACATCCAAAAACCTAACCCTAGGAGATGAAGCGCCAAAAGTCATGTGGGCCCCGTTTGGGTAAGTTGGTGCATCAACTTCCCGGGGTCGTAACTTTTGCATACGATCTTCGTTTTAGGTGCATGATAGCTCGTTGGAAATATCTATCTGAGAAATACAACTTTTGGATGGAGCAACATTGATCTACGATCCATGTTGCTCCCTGTTTTCTCAAAAACCATCGTTTAGGGCCTCAAAATGGCCTCAGAAGTTAAAAACTACTAAAAATAGTAAATTGCCAAAATTGCCAAAAACATGTTTTAGGCCAGTTGGAGAAGGTGGGTGGCCACCGATATCCACTTGGATCAATATTCCAAGGGATTCTTAGTGAAATAGACAAAATGGGGCCAAAATCACTATTTTGTGATACTTTTTGACATTTTTAGAAATTGTATTTGAAGGAAAGGGACCTAAAACTACAAATCAAGAAAATTTATCCAAGCAAACATTTCATCTCCTTAGTAATTTGGATAACTTTGTCCAAGTGAAAATTTCTTGAATCTTTGTAGTTTGAAATATATGGATTTTCACCATATTTTATGGCAATGGACAAAGTGCCAAATGAGGCAAGTTCTCATCTTCAAAAGGATGAATAAGTTGTCTGGAACAACAAATTACCGAGACAAAGGTTGTTGAGCATTCACATATAAGAATATCATTAACGACCAATATGTCTATGATAAAGAATGAGCACACTAGATGCAAAAAATATAAGGTGTGATTGCTTATCTTCCATGATTATGCTTTCATTATGATGTGGAGGCACAATTGTCTCGGTAAGAGCATGGTAGTTTAAGGTGCTTGTCAACTAGTAAGTTAAATGTTTGATTGAGGATGGCTAGGTATACTTGGCATATTTGAATTGATGGTAAATCATGAAAAGGGAAAGGGACTGAGGTTGTTGGTGCCCTTATTAGAAAATTCATTCAATGCATTTGTCTCCAACTAATTCATAGGAAGAATATTTGCAATTTGGAATATTTGTTCTTTAGCTAATTCATTAAACACCATAGAAGACTTCCTCAAATTAATCTCTATACTTGTAACTTTACAATAGATTCCAAAAATCTCCTTAATGCTTATAATTTCCCTTAAATATCCATGTCTGAAATTCATTATGTCATTTACAAAGAGTAGATGTGAAATGACCAATGAATTATGATTTTGTATTCCCTTTACTAACCTTGTTCTCCTAGCATCTTTGATCACAGTACTTAATCATTTGGCTACTAATGAAATAAGAAAATAAGATAAAGGGCATTGTTGTCATAGGCCTCAATATGAATTTAAAAAAATAGAGGGAGAACCATTTATAATAACTGTAAAGGAAGTTGATGAAAGACACCCCATAATCCATTCTATTGTATGTAGATTCATTCTAAGATGGAGCAATAACAATCTAAGGGATAACTAGTTCACTTTGTCATATGCTTTTTCAAGGTCCAATTTCATGACAACAATAGGTGGTTTTTGGGTTTTATTTGTGTGCAATCCTTCTTGGGTTGATCCCACAACATCATGGATTTGTCTATTGTATAAAACACCAAAATGTTCTTCATACTAATTTAATACTAAGGCTCCTTTGAAGGAGTTTAATACCAAGGCTTTTGGCTCCTTTGAAGGAGTTTAATACTAATTTTATTCCATCCTTTGCCACTTGTGCTTCTATACCTACCTTCGTTTCCTCGTCAATAAGCCTGGCAAATAACCTAATGATTTCCACATTTCACCAATATTTCCATCTCTAGATCTTTAAACAAATTTTTGAAATGTTGCTTTCCCACCTTGAAAGATTTGATTCTGGAACCATCTAGCTTACTAATCTCCCAAATAGTGTTCACAATTCTCCCATGACTCACATACTTATAAAAAAATTCAGTATTCATGTCACCTTCATAAAGCTAGATAGTTCTACTTTTGAGCCTTCACTATGTCTTCTCCTTGTCAGGTAAAGCCTTATTCTTTCCTTGAAGATCCTTGAGAGAAATAAATTCTTCCTTAGAAAATACCCCATCCTCGTTATTATCAAAAAGTCATTTGATGCCTTCTTCGACTTCTTTGAACTCTTTCTTATTTTTTTAATCATAAATTTGAGACCACTCAGCTACTAACCCTTTTATCCTTTTCAAATTATTCGTGAATTGTTATGAATCATCTTTGTGTTTGTCAAATTGATTCCATTCCCTAATGAATAGCCCTCTAAATTCCTCTTCAGATAGCAATGAATTATTAAACTTAAAAGGGAAACTAGGTTTCCTACCTTCATATTCCAATTACTTTTCCCCATACTTTTATTTAGATTTAAGTTTAGATCCTCTCCAATTATGATGTTGTCCCCATTAAAAAACCCCAAATCCCTAAGCCCTTCCTAAAAAGGTTTTTTATCACTATAATAAAGGTTGTACAAGTTAATAATTTTATACATCTTCCCTAATTCTATAGACCCGACTTCAATCCCAATACTTGCATTTAAGACATTGGAGGACATTGCAACTAGATTGGCATTCCACCTTAAGACTAACCCTCCTAAAAGTTCTTCAAAATCCACCAAATTTGTTTTTCATTCTTTTAGAAAGGAAGACAAAAATTCTACAGCTTTAGAGCCAACACACACAATTTCTTGGAGAAGCAAGACATCTGGTTTGTAAATTGCACACATTCTTTTTAAGGCTTGTTGTTTTTGGGCACCCATGACCCCTCCAGAATTAATTGAGCGAATGATCATTTGGAAAAAAAATTAGGGGCTTCCCTACTCTAAAGGCCCCACAAATGGTTAGCTACTTCCCTCCCTAACCTCTTTTTTAGCTCGAGACTTAGCCTTGGACCCTACATTGTGTTAGAATGGACCCGACATTGTGTTAGAATGGAAAGATGTCTTGTAGTCATCCTTGTTAAGATTGTGTCAGTGATCATAATGGATACACAATTAGGACCCATCAATCATGTATAATGGATACACAATTAGGGCCCATGAATCATGTATTAGGGAGAATTGTCTTAGGAGAGTTTTTGTCAATTGAGCAATCGATAGATCTCTTTTAACCAAAGTGAAATATCTTAACATAGTCCTCTAATGGTTTTTCCTTTCTAAGTCATTTGGAATAGTTAATCTCTTGAGTCTCCATATTTCCAATATTCAGTGTATTTCTCTATAAAAAGATTCTTCATAGTTTCCAATGTCTAAATATTATGTATATCTAGACCTATGAACCATTTGAGGGATATTTCCTTCAAAGTAGAGGGGGAAATTCTCACCTGGGCATAATTATTATATTCATAAGTGTTGCAAAGGGATTCAAATTCAAGGATGAAAGTGTCTAGGACCTCAGTGAACATTCTATGAAATTGGGGAAGAGCTGGTAGATTTATTTTTTCATTCTTACTTGTTGCCCTATCCCCAAATTCTTCGACACTTTCTTCAAATATTCATTTTGGACTATATTCAATGTTTATTAACTTACACTACTCCCATGGGGAGTTTTTCTTCTCATGGAACAATCAAGGGGAAATAAGTCAAGAGGTAGGAGAAAGAAGTCAAACCATTTCCTCTGGCCATGTGCCCTCCTCTGGTGCAAAACCATGTGCCCTCCTCCTCTGCAAATACATGTGCCCTCCTCTGCAAATGACCGTACCCTAGTCTCTGCAAATCGTGTGCTCTCCTCCTCTACAAATCGTGTTCCCTCCTCTGCAAATGGTCATGCCCTAGCCTCTGCAAATTGTGTGCCCTCATCCTCTGCAAATCGTGTGCCCTCCTCCTTCTCCCATGCTCCAAATCTGTCCTCCTCTCCAAATCGTCCTCCAAATTCGTCCTCCTCTCCAAATCCGTGGGACTGTGGTGGTGGTAGCTTCTTGCAGCTCTAAGCACGATTGAGCTAGTGGTCGGAATGTGGTGGTGAGTGCGTGCAACTATGCGTGAGAGTGCAGGCTACGTTTTGAAATGTTTTTTGTTTGTAATGATATGTTGTTTCATTTTTTTTTTATGTTTTTTTAATTTTCGTTTTTCATATTATATATATAATATATATAATATATTATGTATAGGCCTAGACTATAACTCTTCCAAACTCTTCCATCTAAATCATTGGGGGTCCACCAAGAAAAGAGAATAAAGAGAAGGATGAGGGCTTTCCAAACACCTACCATGAGAAGTGATGAAATCCACTATGGTGATGAGTGAAGGTATAAATGAGGTTGTTAGAACTAGGATACAAAGGGTGATGAAATATCGAGGCCCGTAAAAATACGTCTTAGGTGTCCTCCCTCATACAAGAGCCACCTCGATAGAATCCTAATAGAATGGCCACTAAGATACCTCTTCATATATGCATGAAACATGTTACCTTTCCTTTAATATGAAATTAAATGGTCATGGAATATTCATTGTTTAAAGATCTAGGAGTCTCAATCAAACCTCTGGTCCCAACCTTGGAATTATCCACTCCGAAGAGTGTGCTTGTCGCTAAATAGGTCTTGACCATATCCTACAGAAAGGATTTTAATCTCCCTAATTGGTTAAGGAAATTGCTCCTTATCAAAATGAACCTCAAAGCGAGGCACATTCATATTTTCTGCTAATTTAGGTAGATATTGACTAATATACACCATGCATTGATATACCATATATCCCTCGACCATAGAACCCTTCGGACGTGCTCTTTGTCTAAAAAAAGCCTTCAGTGACTTCAACTGCCTCTCCACCATCCACATCGGCCTTGTGTGTACTGGTCCACATAATTCAATCTCCTCAACTTGGTGTATGAGGTAGTGTTCTTGTGCATTGAAAAATGTTGGAGGTAGATACTATTGCATTTGACACATTAGTCGGGGAATTTCTCTCTTCCAATACCTTATATCTTCTTTATGGATTTATTTTGATGATAGCCACCTATAAATGTCAATGCAATAAAAAAATATCAAGGCATACATAAATTTGCAGATAAAAGATAATATGTCAATAAGTTCCAATACAAATCACGTAAGTACATTTTCCTTATAAAACAATACTTACCTCATGTATTTGCCAAGTACATAAATAATTTCTTTTATCTTGTTGTCAAAGTCGTCTGGGAGAGATAAAGGTAGAACATACTATAACAATTTTTTTTTTTTTTTTTTTTTTTCCAAAAAATGCGTACCAATAAGAAAATATGTTATAACCTACTAATTAACTTAATGAATGTATGCTAGTAATGTCTTTTAATCCCGCCAAAATCACCTTTTTGAGTTAAGATATTTTGTATGTTCGACGAAAACACCGTCGGACACCTAATTTTTCGAATGATCTCTTTTACAATATTGCTTTGTTGCTCCGTCAATAACCAAGGAAGACTAGTATTTTGTTCATGACCATCGCCATTAGAATTAATAATAACACTTTGCAAGGTGTGATTAGCTTCTCGGATGTCACAAAAAATCTTTCCAATTCTCTCTTTGTTAGTCCTTCCATCTAATATTTTCCATAACAATTATGTTATGTTCTTCCCGATATGTATTGTATCAAACAAATGAACTATTTGTAGGTGCTCGTAGTATGGAAATCTACTGAATTGCATCAGGTAACTTTTCATTCCTCATGGAAGGCCATCTGTGCCTTAACGACATTCATGAAACATCAACAAATTGAACTTAACACTAATTAATGGGACAAAATGAATTTAATACTAATGAAATTAACCAAAGATTTATATAATAGGTCATACATAAATAATTTGCGTACCTTGATGATTTCTAATATATTCCAACTTCCATAGGTGAGGTGTCATTCTTTGTGGTTTTTTTCCGTTTTCTTCTTTACCATTGAACTTTGCTTTGTATGTAGTTCGATAACTATGGTTCTTAGACAGAAAGTGCCTATACTCATCAAACACTTCCTTTGCTAAACTCCTTGAATGATGAGATTTTATCCTAGGACCACAAACTGGGCATGCAAATTTACCCTTTGTTTGAAGACCTACAAGATATATGAATAATTGTAGCATCAAATTAGAGTTACAATTTAAAATAATGCATGATTTTTAAAAAATATATATATAATATTAAATCACAAAAATAAAGTAACAATATACCACAAAAATGTGTTAACCTGGGAGCATCATGAATTGTACATGATAGTATTCCATGGAATTGAAATCGTCTTTTCCTTATTGGTCTAGAGATGTCGTACATAGTGACGCCAACCCATAACTTCAACAACTCATCGATGAGAGGCTCAATATATACGTTCATATCTTTAACCTGGTACCTACCTGATTGATTCAACCTACTGAATGATTAATTATACTTATCTAGATGTCGTGATATATAAAAGAAATAATTACCATGCACGAAACAAAGAAATGAAATATTTTGTCATGCTTTAAAGAAAATAAAAGATAATTAAATACCTGGAACAATCATTGCCAAAATTGTGTGCTCTCTCTTGATCAACATCCAAGGAGGAAGGTTATTGTTTATAACAAAAACAGGCCACACTGAGTACGTAGAATGAAGCTCTCCAAATGGATTGACACCATCAGCTACCAATGAAAGTCTAACATTATGAGGTTCTTCTTTAAAAATTGGCCACTTTTCTTCGATGTAGTTTAATGAAAAACCATCTGTAGGAATTTGAAGAACATCGTCTCGACTTCTATTCTTTGCATGGAAATGCATAAACTATGTTATACTTTGGCACCTGAACAACCACTGGAAATGTGGAATTATCGGAATATAACGAAGAACTTTGTGAGACACCTTCTTTGACGCTTTATCGGTTCGATATCTACTTATTTGACATTGTGGGCATTCATTTTCTAATGCATATTGTCCATAATATATGATATGATAATTAGGACAGACATCAATAGCCTGATAGTCCATTCCAATTTCTTTCATAATCATGGATATTTCTCAATATGTGCATGGAAAAATATTTGATGTCGGTAATAGAACATCACCTAACAATCTACAAAATTCTAAACAATAAGTCAATGTAAACAATATTCATCATCAATGTATCATCCAATATACTAATTTACAAATTAGAAAACAATTGCAATATAGGAAAAAAATGAACCTTTTAAGTATTTGCGAACATACAGGCATAAATAATTAACAAATTAAATACCTTAGTATCTGTGTGAGACATGTGGTTGATAAACCATTCAAAACCTTCAGGTTCACCAACAACAATATAGCAGATAAAATATTTGTTATTGAGCCTTCATAAAGAGGTTGACGTGACTTCTCGAGTAGAGGATCAACATCATGACTATCATCCTGGTTGTCCTCATCCATTGGAGAAAATGTGTCTTGGATAAATCTATGTATCTCATCTTACTGATTTGAATCACTAACGTTATCTCCATCCATATCATCATTAATAACTTGATCAGCAGCTTCAATATTCTGATCTCAAAGTTCATCTCCATGTAAAGTAGTATTTCTGCTAGTACTTGGAAAATAACTCTCTGGTGGTCGACACTTTCGGGGCATTGTCTATATATTTAAAAAAAACTTATAAAAGTTAGTGTGTATAGAAAATATAAAAATCCCGATAAGAAATATTACTAAAATTCATGACATATTAATTATTACAGAGAACACATTAAATATTGAATCCTCTTACCAAGGGATGGTATTCATAAGACCCTTCGGCGTGCCCCTTCCCCGTACAATTTTTTTGGGCTGTTGTTATTAAAAGTATTCTATTTTGCAAGCCTTTGCAATCATAGCAAGGGCAATAACATTTTCCATCGCCCCTCACCTCTAATGTCACTCTTAACCGAGCAAGCTTCCTGTCATTTTCGTTCATTGTGACAAATCCTTGTCCTGACAAGTAATTGTCTTACCTACACCATACCAAACATTAAGTTGTCAATTTTTTATATTTTGGCTACTCCTTTTGATTATGATATGTTTACTTACAATGACCTACATCTTTATAATAAGGTAAACATATTTATAATAAGGTGATCATATGTGTAGAGGATCAACATCATGACGACATATATAACATCTTTATAATAGGGTCATATGTGTACAAATTTTTCTTTATATAATAACGACATATATACCTAACACAAGTTTAGGGTTAGTGCTTATGTATCTTATTAGTCCCTGCTAAAGCAGGGAATATAGCAATCAATTACTATCATTTCACCGATCAGGGTTGAGTTTCAAGAGAAATTCCATATCTTTATCAATGAAAAGAGAGAGAGATTATAGATACAATTGAAGGGAAAAGGGTATGTGGATTCCATAAACCTAAAATATTATGGAATCCACATACCCTTTTCCATAGAAAATACTAACTATATCCAAAAACCAAAGACATGAAATATGGTACTACACATATTATAATATATTATCAAGGAAAAAACAAGCTAAATGCAATTTGGACATTTGAAAAAAAAATTACAAGTTAAATGAGTACATCAATAAAAAATAACATACTAACCTTGTAAGTTCAAAATCCAAGCTATGTAGATCGAGAATTGGATTTGTTCAACAGGTGGGTGACGGAAAAAATAAACATCTCAAACAAAATCCAAGAATAGTGTCGCAACTATAGCAATTGTGTCGCAAAGTCTCTTAAAGTCGCGTATATATAGATAAAATAGTCAACTAGCCGTTGACACCGACCAATGAGATAGGCAAAATTTTCATCACTATTGCCATGAAAGTTCGTCGCTATAGCGATGAAAATCCCGACTAGTTTAAATTAAGATTTTCGTCGATATTGCGACGAACTTCGTGGCAATATCCATGAAAATCCCGCCCTGTTTAAAAAAATGATGAAACTAGTGGAAGCGTGGAATATTTTCATGGAATAATATGCCCATATGTAGTAGTGCACCTATTTTAAATTCAACATTGCATTGTTGGCTTACCATGATTTGGTGTCCCTTCTGCAACCACGATACCTTCTATGGGTTTGGATGTGCATTTGTCTCCAAATCCATCTTTTCCACCATTTCCATGGATGCCATATTATCAGTACTTCCACTGTCTATGATCACTTTACATACCCTATCTTTGGTATTGCAAGAAGTTGTGAACAAACTATTTCTCTAAACTGGTTCTTTTACTTATTTCTCTGGTTCTATGAGAACTTTTCACGTCATTGGATCTCCCATATTCTGTTGTTTTTGCCTCCACATTCCTCTCCTGTGCATCGGAAATGTAAGATTATCCATATTTCTTCTTCTCAGGACAATCCCAAGACATATGCCCTGTCTTTCCATAGGCATAGAATTTCACTTCTCCTCGTCTGCCTCTTCCTCTTCCTTGAGCAAAAGAGTCTCTTCCACCATACTTTCCACCTCTGCAACTTCCTCCTCTTTCTTTCTAGCTATGATACTTTCCAGCTTAATCTTTCTGTTTCTGGAATGTTTCTTGGGTAATTCCTCTACCTCTGTTTGGAGTTTTCCCTCTATTTCGCTGGCTTTTCTTCGTGGCCAACTTTTCCTCTGCTTTCAGTGTCACCTCATAATTGTCCTGTATAGTTATTACTGTCATCATACTGATTTCGTCTTGAATCTCATACCTCAGGCCATTTATATACCTGGCATTTTTCTCTTCATTGTTATCTCTATGACCTGCTCTGATGTTCAACCTATAAAAATTTTTAGTGTACTCCTTTACTGACAAGCCTTTTTTTCTCAGGTTCTGCAATTTCGTAAAAATATTTATCTGATAGTATTTGGGTATGACTTTATCTTTTAATTTAGCTACCATCCTATCCCAACTTTTGATTTTGGACTTACCTTTGCATCTTCTATTAGCTTGCAATTCATCCCACCATAGCGTTGCATGTACCTTTAGTATGGTAACAACATGCTTCACGTTATTTTCATCATTGATATCCTCATAATCAAAGTACTTTTCCAAAGAAATTATCCAATCCAGTAGCTCTTCAACATCTAAGTTTCCTTCATACATTGGGACTTTTATTTTTTCTCCAGCTCCCATTTTAACAACAACTCTCAATAGCCGCTCCTCTGTAGCTTCTTCTCCTACAGCTCCTTCTTCTACTACTTCTTCACTCTCAGCCTCACTGACATCACCAACATCAGGTATTCTTCTCTGTGTTGTCTCCATGGTATATAATCTCACAGGGAGTCTCTTCATCTCTTCTTCCATTGTCGGATTCACTACAGGTTTGTCCCTACGTCTTCTTGGTAGCATGGTACCAAATTTTCCTTCACAGAGCTTAATTTGGACTCTAATACCAGTTGATGGTATCAAACAAAAATTTATTTGGTCTCTAATACCACTTGATGCAAACCCACACCCACTCTTTGGGGTCTGCGCGACCTCCCGGTCTAGGATCTTTTGACTTTGGGAGTCGGATCAGCTCGCAGGCTCCTTTCGAACCCTCAAAACTGATTTCACAGGTCCTATGTCCTTCTTCTCAAGTGAAAAATCCACTTTTCAGGAGTCCCTAAGTACTCACAAGTGCTTCAAGGGACCCTAGGCCAAAAAACGTGGACTAAATCTCCAATCTCTGGAGAATTCATGACTTCGAAACTCAAACTTCAGGAGTTTCATCAAAATCGCACCATGCTCCTCCCGAACGCTGAAGTGGAAAATTTATGAAATAATAATCAAAGATCAACGGTCCATAGGACCTATTAAAATCCACGACATGGAATGGTTTCGATATTTTGGGATTCAATGATTCTTCCTACTCCAACACTCTATGCTCTTGGAGATCCGAGTTTTCCTTCACAGAGCTTAATTTGGACTCTAATACCAGTTGATGGTATCAACCAAAAACTTATCTAGGATATGATACCACTTGATGCAAACCCCCACCCACTCTCTAGGGTCTTCGTGACCTCCCAGTCTAGGATCGTTTGACTTTGGGAGTCAGATCAACTTGCAGGCTCCTTTCAAGCCCTCAAAACCGATTTCATAGGTCCTATGTCCTTCTTCTCAAGTGAAAAATCTGCTTTTCAGGAGTCCCTAAGTACTCGCAAGTCCTTCAAGGGATCCTAGGCAAAAAAACGTGGACTAATTATCCAATCTCCGGAGAATTCAGGACTTCAAAACTCTCAAACTTTGGGAGTTTCATCAAACTCGCACCGTGCTCCTCTCGAACGCTGAAGTGGAAAATTTATGAACTGATAATCAAAGATCAACGGTCCATAGGACCCACTAAAATCCATGACATGGAATGGTTTCACTATTTTTTGATTCAATGATTTTGCCTTCTCCAACACTCTATGCTCCTAGAGATCTGAACTCCGAATCAAATCGGATGATTCTTGTTCCTTCACAAATCGACGGCTTATACGCACTTCGCGGCTCCAGGCTTCGGGACTTTTCGAGCACCACTTCATGGATGTATCAGACTGCTAAGTCTACAGATCTTGGGATCTACTACCACGCATCTCCCATTTATAAATGACATGGATCTACTATGATCTTCGAAGATTCAGGGAATTGTCAACCCTTCACAATCACGTCCCCTTTCTCCCGGATGCCCGGTCTTCCAGAATTGATGATCAACTAACACATGTCCACTAGAATCAACACTCCATATGAGTTTCGTAATTAAAAAATTCATGGGTTCCAACTCCTTTTCACTCCACACTCCAAATGCTCCAAAATTACGAAGTTTAAAGGATTTCTCGAGTTAAATCCTCTGCTTCTTTCCCAGATCTAATGGCTAGGAAAGGCTTTGGTTTCTCCATGAGAGGATCTAGTCTGCCCATCCTCCAAACTAATAAAAATCCTCCTTTCCAAAAGGATATTGGTCACTATCCTTCCTGAGCTTGACCAAGCAAGGAAATATGAAACTCTGCACCTTCCTTTGCGCTCCCCCGAACATTTACAATTTCAGACTTAGAAAGTTTCTAAGTCACTCCTGTGCATCTATGGCACCTGTTTACCTTGAGAATTTGGAGTTTTTTTCAGAAATTCTCACACACTCCTTGCGCTCTATAGACTCAGTATCTTCGAAACTCCAATTCAGTCTAGTCCCATTGCACACCTTGCACGGGTTTGTTATCATAATTTGCTCTCCATTGAGTGATTGTGCACTCCTTGCACTTCCTCTTCAAAGTTTCACGCTACCCCTTCCAAGATTCTGAGTCAGACTCAACTCGACCTTCTCACACCTTGTGGGCACTATGCACTCCTTGCACTAGAACTCTTAGAAGAGAAACAATTGAAACTTAAAGAAACATTAACAGTTCCTCTTTCTAACTAAAAAATGCATACATATGGGCATAATCAGCCATAGCAAGCAAATAACATAACATTTAATCAATGAACTCAGAAATAAATATCACCATGCAATTGGAATAAAACCTCTCTATTGATATTCATTCAACAAAGTAATTACATGGACTCATACAGTTCTCTGCAGCTCCATTTACTTTCAACAAAAAAATATATTATCCTTCAGAAATCTTCTTACACTTACATTTAGCAACAATAATAACATACAACATCTTCATTTTGGCAAAGATTATATATATATACATGAGGATCTTCTCGATCCTTCCCTACAGACTACCTTAGTGTTATCCTATCACAATTAAAACATTCATATATTAAGGCCTATTACATTGAATAAGAATTTACAAACTAGATAAGAGTTGGCGCTCAAAATGTGTACAATCCTATAGATAATTAAGGTGATTACAATCTCTGGAAATCCTATACAATGGCTCAAGCCTCCAAATATTAAAAGATCTTTAATTACAATATTTCAAAAATTTAATATGATGCACCCTCCTTGGGATCAAAACCAAATTTAAATGTGCACATTGGGTGCTGAGTTGTCCTCCACTCGGCCTCTTTAGACTGATGATGATGCTTCTGCATCACATGGTTATTAGGGTCTTCTCCATGTCTCCCATTGAATTTTGGGATATCAGAAGGTATTTTGGTGGGGATTAGAGGCAAAAATAGGGAATGCAACATGGGATTATTGGTCAAACCCAACAGATCAGAGAAATATAATGTAGCCAAGAATGGAAGTTTTTGGTTAACTTGTGGATAATGGTAGTAACCATGTGACATAGGAACACCAATAGGACCATATACAGGTTACGATGGGATGGAAAAACTATATGTTCCTCCCATGTATTATGGCTAACCAGATAGTCCCCCAATGTTTTTTGGCTAACCTGAGGGTCCCCCATTGTATTGTAGTTGACCCGATGGTCCCCCCATGTATTTGGGTTGAACCGATGGACCTCCCTTGTACTATAGTTGACCTGCATGTCTCCCCATGTATTTTGGTTGGATCGATGGACCTCCCATATACTATGTTTGAGGAGGTTGTTGTGTTGCAATCACGGGGTTCATGGATTGATCAGGAAAAGTTCCTTGCTGAGGAATTCCCACTATATTAGGTTTACCCCATAAAGGATTTTCAACTCCTGGATATGGTTTTCCAGGATATAGGCCAATATTAGTGGGAATGGAGGGACACGCATAAGCAAATTTCCCCCATTTGTTTTGTTGTTTCCCCCATATAGCAGTTTTCCTCATAGTTGATGGTTTCCCCCTAACAAAAGGTTTCCCTCCAGCTGAATATTGAACTCCAGTGAAGGGTATAGAAGCACTCCCCATTTGTAAATTTGGAGATGTAGGTTGAGTATTTTGTGTAATTGTGGTTGTATGAACAATTTGAATGATGGCCATTTGACTGATGGGATGACCAAGTAAATCACATAGTGTGTGCATATGTGGTATTAGTGGAGCAGGAATATCACCCAACCAATGTGCAGAGAGAGATGTACTCATAAGTTCTTATGTTGGAGTAACCCAGGTCACATATGTTCCTAGTAAATAATAAGAATCAACAGTAGTGATATGTGCCAGTGCGGCCATCTATGGTTACATTGGGGAATGGATATTCCATATGTGCAATTAGAAGATAATGTATTGGATGAACGATAAGAAGAATAAACATCAAGAAAAATCATGGACGATTGTTCAAAAAGTAGTGGGCCAAGAAAATCAATTAAAGGGGGATTTTGTTGGTTGTGGAACCTGATTATCTTCTTGATTCAGAGGTCCTTGCTTTCAGCCATGTTTATACCCCATGAAGTATTTACACCCCATAAGTATGTACACTCTTCCACGCGGGGGAGTGCATAGGGAGGGTACCCCCTTTGCGGGGTCTGGGGGGTCTGGGGGCAAGCAGGCCCCCAGCAGGGGTTCGGGGGCGAAGCCCCCGAAGCAAAAATTGCCTTATAAAAGTATATTGTAATTTCATTGTAAATCTGGACCGTTCATTATAAGGTCACAGATCTAACGGTAGAGATTATGTTAGGGTTTTTACCCTAGAAGGCAACCCTCTTTTATGAGGGAAATGTATTGCGACTATGTATGAGGGTGAATATTGTATTCTGGGAGAGGAGACTGTGAGAGAAAGAAGAGGAAGTTACAGCGGGTTTTGCTGTAGGTTGTATCCCTTCATTTGCTGGATAATAATAAAGGAAGGACCTGGCAATTTCTCTGGTGGACGTAGCCCACACTGGGTGAACCACGTAAATCTGTGTCTCTCTTGTATTGTGTGTCTTCTGTGTTTTTGTTTCTACATTTGTTTTATTTTATTGCTCCGCGGTCCTGTTTTTCTAACAAATGGTATCAGAGCGTAAGGTAACTCGCAGGAAAAGAGGGTTCCTGGTTCGAGTGGGAGCAATGTCGGAAGATGGAAAGTTTACGGTCGAGAAATTTAACGGCCAAAACTACCAGTTATGGAAGATGCAGATGGAAGACTATTTATATCAGAAGGATCTATTCCTACCAT